>MU752480.1:222539-234689 GCA_026770625.1 Nicotiana glauca | reverse complement strand
TAATTTTTGGGGCTTATCGATTCGGTTATCGATTACACCAATAAGAAAATTTGCGGGATTCTACGGAAAGTATATTGCTATAAACACGCCCTAACTAATATGGACAAAAAGAAGCTAAAATTAGACGAACACCGTTTATAACATAAAAATTGTGTCAATAGACATATGCAACGAAACTAAAGTAAGAGATCAAATATATGTCACCAACACTCCAACGGTATTAAAAAAATAAAAATACATCATCACTGCTAATTCTATTTTCCATTAATTTAAACTTCATTCCCTTTAGCTTTAAATATGATCATTCCTTAAATGTGGTAGATGACATACTTAGGGGTGTGCATTCGATTTATCAATTCGATTTTGACTCTTATCGATAATTACTTATCGATTATCGATTTGTACATATGCTTATCGTTATTGTTTCAATAAGGTTTCGATTTTTTCGATTTCGTTTATTGATGAACCGATAATAAATAATCGATTCGATTTATCAATAAACCGATTCGAATGCACACCCCTAACGCAGGCTGCTCATAGTTAGATTATATAGTCATTTCCACCTACACAATCTAAGGGTGGGCACCACGGTATTTGCCATTTAAATTACTGAACTGACAGCATTTTGCTATTGTCCAATGTTAAAGTTTCATATCCTTGAGCACACGTGGATTTTTAGGTTGAAAAGTACGCCCCATCTTCATTTCTCCTCAGCATGCTCAATTTGCACATCTTCACGCGCTCAACAACTATAGTCCCCATTTGAAATTTTCATTTCACGCGCTATGTAGCCACTTGGTAATATTGTTCCGCCGCTCAGTTACACGTCAGCCCATGTGAGTGCAATGAATCCAACGTTCCAAAAATTGAGGTGTTTGGCCAAAAGGAAAAAAATTACTTTTGAGAAGAAGCAGAAGTAATTTTGGAGAAGCAGAAAAAAGTAGTTTCTTTCCAAAAGTATTTTTTTGAGAAGTATTTTTGAGAAAAATACAATTAAAAGCAATTTTTTAAAGCTTGGCAAAATACTAATTGTTGCTCATAAGTATTTTTCAAACAAATTAGCCAAATACAAACTGCTTCTCACCCAAAGTACTTTTGAGAAAAACGCTTTTAAAAAAACAACACTTCTCAAAATAAGCTGATTTTTGCAGCTTGGCCAAACGGACTATTCAACTTGAATATCAACGTTGCACTTAAGAAGTGCTATTTCATGGCAAAAACATTAATGCTAGCTAAATATTTTCTTTGATGTCAATGCGACTATGCATTGGAACTTCATTAATAAAATCATAAAGAGATCACTTAAGTACTATTTAGAAATGGCATAGAAGTATCACGATCACCAAATATTAATAAAGTGTCAGCAAATGTGACTGTTAAAAGATTTCAAAGATGAAAAAAACTTGAAAAAAGAAAGATTAAAACTAAAGATCACTGCTGGATAAAAGTTCAATGGAGGCTAGAAAGTTGCATCATATAAGAAATTCAAGTCCTATATAGTTTTTTAGAGTAATTAAAGAAAACAAGAAAAATCTTGAAAACTAAAATATGTGAAAAGGAAAAGCTCCTTCTTTTCCATCATATTAGATGTTTTATTCTATTCTAAAAAATTTAGGAGTCATATTTGTGTATCTTCCTAATTATTACATTTGATTAGACTTAAAAGTATATACGGATGTAAGATTGACCAACCATTAATATTTGAGTTTAAGAAGTTCTCATAACATAAGGTTTTATAAAAATATGTCATGGTCAAACCTTGTAAGTTATTGTATTCGTTTGGACGATTTTTACTTGAAATTGCAAAATAGTATTTAAAAGTTAGGTTAATTTGGACATATAATATTTCAACTTCAAATATTATTTGTAGAATAACATATGTGTTAATTTTTGGTTCGTTATTTATACTTCGAAGAATGAAATAGAATTTTAAATTAATATTTCGTTTGAAAAGTATTTCTCATTAAGGGAAGTTCATAACCAAATACAATTTGAAAAAAAAATGAATTTAGCTTGACAACAAATTTTAAATTAATTAATCACAACATTAAATTTTTACCGAATAATACAATATAACACAAATTGTTGGGCCGTACTAGTTATAAAAGAAGGGTAAAGAGAATTGGGAAGGAGAAAGTGCCGCACTTAAGCTTCTGTAGAAAGCATAAGACAAATAAAAGCCCTAAGTTAAAGAAAGAGTAGAATTGAAGAAGTTACGAAGCTTTAAGCTTCACCACCGTGGGAAAAAATTTCAGCAAGGAGGAAAAAGCTTTAAGCACTAAATCTTTGGTCAGAAAAGCTTTGATCAATAACGTTTCGGGAAGTTTTATAATTGCTCTCTGTGAAACTATTACACAGCTTAGAGAAAAGGTAATCTCTTTGGAATTTTCGTGAAATATTGTCTGTACTATACAAGTTATTGAGTACAAAAGATAAGTACTAATTTATAAGGAATATTATGGACAGAAAAGTTATTTCAGTTTTAATTTATGCACATGATTAAGGAAATTGAACAGTAAAGGGAATAAACCATATGAATACCTTTTTACTTAAAAAATTTTGGACTAATTTAAATTACTCATAGTATGAGTAAATATAATTCGGTGAATTGATGATAAAGTATAAAACTCGGAGGATTGGGGTATTCTAAAATAGCTATGAATTAGCTTAAAAAAAGGAAATTAACATGAGATCGATATTATGTAATTATAGATTGATTGGAGGAATTTGTACGAGTTGCTTGAGGTGAAGTAGTTGCTATTTCGACACGAGTACTGTGAGTAATAATCTTACCACAATTATTTTTATAACCTGCATGATTTATATATAATTTTAAAAATAAATGTATTACCGATGCTTCGAAATTGCATGAGGGCCAATTTCTTTACTTGATATGATACCGAACAGTTTACTTGAGATGTTTATCAATTAATATAAATGTTTTCACCGTTACTAGATATGTTTTATCGTCACTTGCTATGTTACAGTTATTTGAAGTATTCTCACTGTTACTAGATATGTTTTACTGTTACTTGAGACATGATTACTGTTACCGAAATAATATTACAAGATTTGATAAGGAATGATATGCCCTTTATTATTTTGAAAATGCTTTTGTACGAGTATTTACTATTTACAAGAAAGAGTATAAATGAGAGGAGACTTTGAAGGATCCCGTAGCTAACGACGGGTTCGTTAGACCTGGTGCACCTTGTATTTACCGATTGCATAGTACAATTATAGCCCTCGCTAGTGGGAAGGTAGAACTAGCATACCGTTACCGATTTCCCTTAAGTAAGGACTGCCGTTATATTTGACTTCTTGCGAAAAAGTCCACCGTTATACCGATTACATGATCCGTTCATTGAAGCCTCCCAAATTTGAATATTGATATTATACAGTGGTTACCGAATTATTAATTGTATTATACTACAAGAAAAGCATGATAAAGCTGAAAATTATTTATTGTTTCTAAAAGGGCATTTTTATGTTATTTTCTGTTTGAGATACTAGCATGTTTTCTGACTTGTCCCCAAATAAAAACGGTTGAGGTTAAGTGTTATTATTCACTGAGTGAGCGGCTCATTCTCCGCTAATTTTTTTTATAGAGACAGCAGTTGGCGCAGGCGAAGTTTTCGTTAATTAGAGTGCATAGGTTGAGGATTCTTGGTGAGCCTCGCACTTGTTCGCGTGGGCGAAGATTTTTATCAATTGTTATGGTCTTTTTTCTAAATTCTTAGAGTCGCTCCATAGTCATTCTTTTAGTATCTTGAGTAGTCTTGTTATTATAGACTTATTTTTAGTATTGTTTATTCTTATCAAATTTGGAAATATAGTAATATTTCTAATTGTTAGTGGGTGGACTGTTAAAGGTAGATATTTATTTTGGTTAATTGATAAAGTCCTTGTCATTTGAATTCTATTAGGATGTTTGGTTGCTGATTTGAGACAGGAAAAATTTTGGGATGGTCCAAAAACAGGGAAACTCTGTCTGATTTTTTGTAAAATTTCCGATGAGGCTTACTTGGGAGCACTAGCTCCTGAGCGCCGTCACGATCCTAATTTAGGTCGTGATAAAGTTGGTATCAGAGCCCTAGATTATTATTATGACTAATGGAGCACATATCGGTAGTAGAATCTCAATTATGGTTATGTAGCTGGTCATTCCCATAATTGTGATTCTGCGAGGGCGTAATAGGATGTGTCTTGTCTTTCTTTCTTATTCTTCCGTGCGTGTGTGGCGATTAGGGTCAAATAACTGAATCTGTCATTATTATCCTTTTCATGTAATTCTCAGATCAATCACCCAATAATAGAGTTTGGTTAGAGGTCAAAGACATTAAATGTTGCCACTATATAGGTAATTATATCCTAGCAACAAAAAGTGACAGAAGTAGTAGACAAGGCCAATGAAAGGCCTGTTTTTTCACAGTAAGAGTCTTACCGCTAAGATATGGATAGAGTCTATTCTTGAATTAGTACGAGTCCACCACTATAGCACCAGGAGAGTGTCATTACCAAAAGGCACTTAACTCCATGAATTTTTTTGAGATATGTATAGATATAATAGATAAACATGATAAGAATAAGCAACAGAATAAGGGCTCTAAAGTCCTCATGCACCTAGAAGATTATGGGACCAACAAAATATTCTTAATAAAGTTCCTAAAGTTAAAACTACTAAGTTTAATATTTCTGATAGTTCGAAGGTTCCTTAAAGGTTTTAGTAAAATATTTACCACGTTATAAGCTATAGGATATTTCATGAAGAGGTCTATGAAACATGCAACATTTAGACTAGAGTAGATGGTGAATACATGAGATGCTACTGTACCCTTAGAAATACCAACAAGAGCAACACAACTAATTTGGGAATAAATTTCACTAAAGTATTTATGAATCACTTCCTTCTTGATAGTTTGTTACATAAACTTGCCTGCTAGATCATTTGAGAAATTGATTTAGACGTGTATACTTATATATAACACTAAACTCTCTTAGCTAGATATGCAAGCAACATCTTAAGTTTAGAGGCTTGTTGAAAGGTTGGTTAATTATTTAAACAAAGATAGTAACTGCATATTTGAAGACTTAAACCTATTCTATAACAGTTGTACTTACCAGGAAGATTGAAAATATGAACGTGATAGGAGAGCAATAACTCACATAAGAAAATCAAGATTAGAATATCTATTAGTATGAATTTTAATATGAGTTGAAGATTTTTAAAATCAAGAATGTTTTGAGATATTAAGTGATCTTTTTGGGTTGCCAGATCAGTGAAAAATTTATACCTTTTAGACATGTGTTTAATACTTTTAAGATTCAAGTTAAGAGAAGGAAACCCTAGATAACCAAGTTGTATTTGATATGATTGACTCTAAAGTACAGACGTATGTGAATTAATTATCTTCTTACCATGCTACCCTCGATTACGATTGAAAGAATATTAGGTTTGGTGAACTTTAAAAGCTGGTTTTGTCCAAAAAGGAGATTATAAATTTTAGAGACGAGCAAATTATATATTTTGAGTTAGCGGTTATAGAAGAAAGGTTATTTGGATCTCAGAGATACGGTAAGGGGCACAAGAGAAGAAACATTTAGTTTGAGAAAAAAAAGGGGTATCATAATGAGATATTTTCTAATGTATCCCTAAAGATTTACTAGGACTACCTCCAATATGAGAAATAGACTTCGGTATTGAGCTGATACATGACACGCAAACTATATCATATGGCACCAACAGAGTTGAAAGAGCTAATTGAATAATTGAAAGACCTATTAGATACGAGTTTTATCATACCGAGTGTTGCACTATGAGGTCTACCAATATTATTTGAAGAAAAAAAATGGATGAGTCTTTAAGAATATGGGCCAACTACAGATAATTATATAGGATAACAATACACAATAAATATCCATTCTCTTGTATAGATAACTTGTTTGATCAGTTACGAGGAGCCATTGACCTTTAGTCTGGTTATCATCAGCTTAGAATAAGAAAGGAAGATATTTCGACGTTTCCTCTGTACTCAGTACAAACATTATGAGTTACCTGTGATGTCCTTTAGATTGGCCAATTCTCCAATTGCATTGATTTATATAATGAATATGGTGTTCAAAGTTGCTTTTGGAGAAAAAATTCATAGTTTTTACTTACTATATTCTGGTATATTTTCTTACCCAGGAATAACACGAGAATTACTTGAAAAATATGCCAAAGACGCTGTAGAAAAATCAACCTTTTTCCAAGTTCTTCAATTAGCTAGACTCGATGGTATTCATAGGATACATGGTATCACACCTCCTTTTTACCTACACCCCCGGGAGGGTATAATAAGAGAATTTTTCCAATTAAAGGACAATCGAGACGGGATTAATTAATTAAAAGATTCAGAGTCGCCACTTGGAGTAATTTATAGTGTCCCAAGTCACCAGTTCAAATTCCGAATCGAGGAAAGATTGACTCTGTATTGCAGTCCGCGAACCAAAAATCTGGGTAAGGAATTCTGTTAGGCATTTCCGAGTTCTGTGGTTCTAGCACGGTCGCTTAACTATTATTATTTGCATAATTATCTGATTTTAAAATAATTTTAAACCTATGTGCATTTTACTTTAAAACCACTTTTATTTATTTTAAAGAAGATTTAACGTCGTCTAAAACATGTCTTTGGACAGCGTCACATGAAATACACCTGCAATCCGAAACACATTTTATTCAACGCTATTAAGATTTGGATTTGGGTCACATGAAATGCACACCCGAATTTAGGAAGGTAATATTATTAAAATAACGCGCCTAAAGCAACTTTGCGTTTTTAACTTTGCGGGGCCATGGAAATTTACTAAATGACATGCCTCGAATTCTAAGGATTTTAAAAGAAATAATTAAATGAGGACCACACATTTGAGATCTTATTTGGCACTACGCACCTGAATTTTATTTTAACAAGGTATTCAAACTAAAGTTCGGAGGGCCATAAGTTACTCGCTAAGTACGACGCACCTCAACAAATTGTCTAAAATTCCTTATTTTTGAAACCATGAGGGACATAGACTAGCTCTATTAATATGGCACGCCCTGAAGTTAATTATAAAAGACTTTGTTGGCTAAACAAAACCAAGAAAAATTTCCAATCATTAATAAAAATGTAAACTCATGGGGAGAAACCTGCACTTACTAAAGGGGTCTAAACAAGTTATGGATCATTGATTGCCCCCCATGACCATTTGTTAACAATTAAAGGACCATAGAGGGGCTCCGACATGAAGCCCAGAATTAGGAGTACCCATAAAAAGAACTCGGTATGACTGGGCCAAACTTACAGCCCAAGTCATGGTCCTAAACCTCAAACGTTGCATGAGCTTCAGCTGTAACGAGACATTCAAAATTTGGATTCTATTTCACCATTTAAAACCATTCAATTGAATTGCCAATGAAATGAACAATCTGAGATTTCAAATAGATTTAATTCTCATGCTGAATTTTGATATTACATAGAATGCTTAAACAACCTCGCGATTTCAATTTATCAAAAGAAATAATGTGAAGAATTATACTAAGCTTGAGACATTTCAAGTCTAAAACCAACATGACTCCTATCTGAAATACTTCACAGGAAAAGAATCACCACACAAACAAAAGGGAAAGGGCTGAACAACAGATTTCTAAGCTTATTAAACCATGCCTTAAACATGAGAAAACAAATTTTGAAACTAAATGAGAAACAGAATACTGATCGAGGGTATTAGGCCCCAAAATTAGAGTTGCTGCATTTCAAAATTGGCCAAACCAAACAAACCTAACTAACCAACCAAGAGCTTTTAATCCTTAATCAGTAAACACCTTAAGAAAAATAGTCCAAACAGTCTCGAATCATTTACATGAGAGTAGAATCAGATCCAAGCCCCACAAAATATTAATAACACAAATACATATAATTAATAGCTAAAGTAAATAACATATGAAGAAGATTCAAGGAGAAACATGCAACAATCATCAATTCTTTCAAGCTTGATTACATATTTTTTATCCACATTCCATAGGTCACTCAAGAGCTAAGGAAATACCTGGATATCGAAGTAAAATAAAAGAACAGGAAGTCAGCTAAGCAGCAGCAGTATAACAGAATCAGCCCCAGCAAAAATCAAACAGATTCATTCCAAACTCAGGAAGAGGATGCAACAATCTAAAGAGTAAAGTTCAATCGAATAACCAATCAGCAAAACTTCAAACCTAGTTTTTACACACCCATGTTCAACATATTCTAAACCATCAAATGCATCAGAAAGTATTTTAAACTTGAAAACTTCAGGAAATCAAAAAAAAAGGAAAAGGAACTCAATCATACAGTAAACTTCAGCCATTTCTTTTTCTCCGATTTTTCTATCAATTGGGTCTGCCTTTAATGGCAAGATAGGGTGTCTTTATAGGTAAGAAAAGTAGGGTAGCCTAGACAATTCAGTTCTGCAAATAGGCCCTTCACCAATTTTTGTTTTTGCCTAGATGGCCTTAGTTAAGAATCTAAAAATCAAGTTAAACCCCCCACCCAGTGTAACGACCAGGCCGGTCATTTTTAGAATTTACGCCCCGATCCCCTATTTACAATTTTCCATAAGTTCATTTCTACTATTTTGGTTTGCCGGGACGTTCAGTGTTGAGTTTCGGAGAGTTTTGGGACACTCAGTCCCTAAATGAGAGCTTAAGTGTTGGAAAGTGGACCATAGTCAGAACAGTGCGAAGACGGCCTTGGAATGGAAATTCGATGGTTCCGTTAGCTCCGTTAGGTGATTTTGAGGTTAGAAGTGTGACCGGAAGTAATTTTGGAGGTCCGGTGTAGAATTAGGCTTGAATTAGCGAAGTTAGTATTTTGGCGATTTTCGGATGATAGGCGAGATTTTGATCCGAGAGTCGGAATGGAATTCTGAGAGTTGCTGTAGCTTCGTTAGGTTTTTTGGGATATGCGTGCAAAATTTCAGGTCATTCGAACGAGGTTTGGTTGGGTTTTTGATCGAATGCATGTTTTGGAAATTTTTTAGAAGATCTTAGGCTTGAATTCGATGTAATTTGATGGTTTTGGCGTTGTTCGAGGAGTTTTGATGATTGGAGCAAGTTTGTATGATATTTTAGGAGGTGTTGGTATTTTTGGTTGAGGTCCCGGGGGCCTCGGGTGTGGTTCGGATGCTTAACGGGGCATTTTTGGATTTGAAAATGTTGCAGCAGCAAAAACTTCTGGTATTCTTGCTTCTACGGCTTGGGAGCCGCAGAAGCAACTTGGAAGCCACATAAGTGGTGTCGCGTAAGCGACCTGGGCACCGCAGAAGCGGATGCTAGGCTTCCCTCCATTTTCCGCATAAGCGGGCGAGTTTTCGCAGAAGCGATCTCGCACCTGCGAGATTTCCACTGCGGAAGCGGTACCTGGTCTGGTCAACGGAGACCGCAGAAGCGGTTAAATGACCGCAGAAGCGGTTAAATGATCGTAGAAGCGAAAAACGAGTCTGGGCAGAAGGTTAAGTCCTGAAAATGGAACCTCGTTCCCATTTTCCATTTTTGACGATTTGGAGCTCGGTTAAGGCGATTTTGCAAGAGATTTTTGGAGATGACAATGGGGTAAGTGTTTTTAACTCAATTTTTGTTGGATAACTCGAATCTATTACCAGTTTTGGCATTAAATCAGTGAATTTAGTTGGAAAAGTTTAGAAAACCCTCTCGTATAGAATTGATGATTTGAGGGTCGAAATGTTATAGGATTTTGATAATTTTGGTATGGTTAGACTCGTGAGTGTACGAGGGTTCTGGAAATATAAATTTTACCCGATTTCGAGACGTGGGCCCAAGGGGCATTTTGGTCATTTTATATAATTTGCGTATTAGCTTAGAATTTAATTGTAGAATCAATTACTTGAATTATCATTTACAATATGCAATTTAATTGAATAGATTTGAGATATTTGGAGTCAGATACTCATAGCAAGAGCGTGGTTTCAGGTTGACTTGCACTTGTCCGAGGTAAGTGGCTTGTCTAACCTTGTGTGGGGGACTTTTCCCCTTAGGATGTGATATTTGATAATTGAATGCCTTGTACGTGAGGTGACGAGCGCGTACTTGGTCTAATTGTTGAAAACCCGAATTTTTACTTAAAAATATTTGAATTGAGTTCTTTCATACTTGCTTTATTCTACCTGCCGTTATATTCTGTGCTAGTCTAGAAAAGTATGTTTAGTTGATCCAAATTGCCTACTTGATTAATTTTCCTTAATTGCATTACGTGGAGCATGCTAGGTTATAACTATCCGTGGCTTGTATTGTTGTACTTCATTTCTGAATATTCTCTCATTTTGGTTGCGCATTTACATTGGGACTACGGATGTGGGATTCCGGTAGCTTCCCCTTGTTTGTTTACTTTGGGACTACGGGTTAGATTCCCGGGAGATCCCCCCCTGCACATTTACTTTGGGACTACGGGACGGTATCCCGGTAGATCCCCCTGCACTTTTACTTTGGGACTACGGGACAGTATCCCGGGAGATTCCCCTGCACATTGATGGTTGGACTATGGGACAGTATCCTGGGAGATCCTTCGGTTGGGTACATGAGTTGGACTACGGGACGGTATCCCGGGAGATCCACTGGACAGTTGAGGAAAGGGCTACAGGACGGTATCCTGGGAGACCCTCATTGGTATCTTGACATTGAGCTGTGTTTATTCTGTCTTTGTAGTTGATATGGCTTCGTTGACCTGCCTTATTTCACTGCGGTATTTATTATTTCTGTCAGATTATTATACTTTTACTTATTGTATTATTATATTTTGTCTCAGTAGGGCCCTGACCTTCCTCGTCACTACCCAACCGAGGTTAGGCTTGGCGCTTACTGAGTACCGCTGTGGTGTACTCATGCCCCTTTTACGCATGTTTTTCATGTGCAGCTCCAGGTACCTCCACCCAGACGCACTATTCTCGCGGCGAAGAGATCTAGCAGAGATTTTGAGGTATATCTGCCACGTCCGCAAACCAGAAGTCTCTATCTTATTCCAGCTTTAGTATATGAATTTCTTTTCTTTCGGTTGTGTAGACATTCTGGAGTTAGAGCAGTGTATTACATTCTATTAGCCTGTGTTTCTTGTGAGTTTTCGGGTTTTGGGAGTTTGGTTTAGATTTCGTGATATGGGTTGTATTATGCCAAGTGGAATTTATACATAGTTTTCTCTTGACAGTAAGATTTTTAGTTGTTTGCTTCCGCAAGTTAGTTTATTTTCCGCAAGCTAGTGTACATTCCGCATTTTTAGGCTTACCTAGTCATAGGGACTAGGTGCCATCACGAAATGTTCACGGAGGGCGAACTGGGGTCGTGACACCCAGCTTCCTAGAAGCTTCTCAATCAGTTATATCAGAGACTCCTTAAGTCAATTACCTAAATTATCCCCCCCCACAACCCTTAAAATTACCCCCAGCCATTTACATGGGTCTGGCTGACCAAGCTAATGGGTCTACAGACCCAAATTCAATCCCTACCCATACCCCTTTGGTGCTTTCGAATTTCATAAGCCCAATCGAGCCCTAATCACTAACCAAAATTTGAAGGGCTAACCAAAATTTCCCCAAAAAAACCATAAAACCTTTGAGATGAAACCAGAATAAAAGAAAACAGGAAATGAACTTATTAAACCAAACAAATATGTTAAATTTGTTATTAAACTGATTGTTCAAACAGAAAATGACCACATAACGAAGAAAAGAAAAAAAAAGAGAGAGAGAAAACGAGATGAAAATGATCTTAATCAAAAAAAGAAGAATAAAAATGCAAGAAAAATGAAAAGAAATTGAAAAATACCTAAAGAAACTGGACGGGCTTAAACTTGAATTCATTCTTCGAGCCTTCAAACTTTCAAATCTCGATTCAATCTGAGGTTAAGCACGTGCCTTTTCACCAAAAACACGCGAATAACCTCAGAATGAACCCAAAATCTCGACGAACACTTCAATTGGAAAGATTCGAATTTTTAGGGTTAGACTAGATTTAAGATTCGAGGACTTTTGGGATTATTCGAGGGAAACCAACATGGGATTTGGGATGGGGAATGCCTGGTGGTGATTTGGTATTAATTTGGTTTGGAAAGTGGGTGGCGCCACCGGGTTTCTGAGGTGGGG
>MU752480.1:191423-216323 GCA_026770625.1 Nicotiana glauca | reverse complement strand
GGTGGGGAGGGGTCATGTTTGGACAGTCATATAGTAGAGACTCCCATTTTCTAAGCCGTTGGATCGAGAAACCTCGACGGCTGACACTAGATCCAAAAGAAAAGGGGCCGTTTTGCATTGCTGGGATGGGGACCGGGTAATGGGGATGGGTTTGGGCTTAGGTCACCGGGTTTCAGAGGGGGAAGGTTTGGGCTAAGTGTTTTTGAATAAATATTGGCCCAAATTTATCTTTCAATTCCCTCTTTTTCCAAATCAATTCCTTTTCTTCTTCTTTCCTTTTTTTCTTTTTTTTTCAAAATTAAACAATACCTTAATTAATTCTTTAGATCCTAATTAACCTAAACAAAACTCTAATTAACATAATTACTTAAAACAAATTAAAAGAAAAACACTCAGAAGTACAGTTAAAATTAAAAGTGCAAATTAAACTATTTTTGTGTTTTTTTCTTTTTTATAAAAATGACTTAGTTACTAATTAATCCTAAAATGTTAAATTAAGCCCTAAATACATATGCACATATTTTATATTTTTCATTAATTAAACAAAAATTAAAATACACATACAAATGCAAACAATTAACAAAAAATACCACAAAAATCCACAAACTTGCAAATAATGAAAAGAAATTATTTTGTTTTGAAATTATGGGGATAATTCATATATGGCAAAAATCACGTGCTCGCAGCTGCCCCTCTTTGCTCGGAAACCCGGAAAGTTTTCGTGCAAAGATAAAGTGAGCATCTACGAGCGATTTTTGCCTGTTTGAATACTCCGTGGAAAGCATTTTTGGAAGATTTGACCGTACCCTGCTTCCGAGGTTGCCTACATATCCTTGGATAAAGAGGAATCAGGTCAGTGTAGGTCAGGAATGTTTGGTAGCTGGGATTACCATGAAGCTGTGATGTCAGTGTTGCTGTCGCTGCTGCTACTGCTTACGGAACCCCTTATTACACCATGTCAAAATAAAAGAAGCTAGACTAGACTATGATCTATGAATTACAAAACCTATCTATATCTTCAAACTTGCTCTTGTGGTTCTTGTTGCCTTGTTGACTTGTTTTCTTCGGGTGAAGTTCCTTTGTTAACGACTTGAATTGTAATCTGAGATGTTTTCCCTTTCTCTAGGGGGACGCCTGATTGCTGAACTTGAATTATAATCTGACATACTTTCCTTTTCTCCAGGTGGACGCCTGATTGCTGGACTTGAATTATATTTGAGATGCTTTCCGCTTTCTCCAGATGGGCGCCTGATTACTGAACTTGAATGCATTCCCGTGCTCTCCAGGTGGGCTCCTGACTACTGAACTTGAATTGTATTCCCTTGCTCTCCAGGCGGGCTCCTGACTGCTACACTTGAATTGTATTCCCTTGCTCTTGAGGCGGGCTCATGACTGCTAAACTTGGATTGTATTCCCTTGCTCTCCAGGCGGGCTCCTAACTACTGAACTTAAATTGTATTCCCTTGCTCTCCAGGCGGGCTCCTGACTGCTGAACTTGCATTATGTTTCTTTGCTCTCCAGGTGGGTGCCTGATTTCAAAAAAATAGATAAAAACAAAGAAAAATTTCTACCCCAGTTTGGTAGCTGGGCATATATATATGAGTGTACACGGAATCATATTACCAAATATCAATAAAAACTTGAAAGCTGAAACTTGAACTGTACTCCCTTGCTCTCCAGGTGGGCGCCTGATTGCTGAAACTTGAATTGTATTCCTTTGCTCTCCAGGTGGGCGCCTGATTGCTGAAACTTGAATTGTATTCCTTTGCTCTCCAGGTGGGCGCCTGATTGCTAAACTTGAATTGAATTCCCTTACTCTCCAGGTGGGTGCCTGATTGCTGAAACTTGAACTACTTCTCCCTGTTCTCCAAGTGGGTACCTAATTTCAACAAAAAAAGACAAAACAAAAAAAATTTCTGCCCCAGTTTGGTAGCTGGACATATATTTCAGTGTAAACTAAATCATGTTACCAGATATCAATAAGAACTTGAAAGCTGAAACTTGAATTGTACTCCCTTGCTCTCCAGGTGGATGCCTGATCGCTAAAACTTGAATTGTATTCCCTTGCTCTCCAGGTGGGCGCCTGATTGCTGAAACTTGAATTGTATTACATTGCTCTCCAGGTGGGCGCTTGATTGCTAAAACTTGAATTGTATTCTATTGCTCTCCAGGTGGGCGCCTGATTGCTGAAACTCGAACTGTATTCCCTTGCTCTCCAAGTGGGCGCCTGATTGCTGAAACTTGAATTGTATTCCCTTGCTCTCCAGGTGGGCGCCTGATTGCTAGAACTTAAACTGCTCCTCCCTGTTCTCCAAGTGGGTACCTGATTTCAACAAAAATAGACAAAACAAAGAAAATTTTCTGCCCCAGTTTGGTAGCTGGTCACTTAGGTGAGTACTAAACTGAATCATTTTACCAAGTATTACTATGAATTTGGAAGCTAGGTCCTATTATCCAAGGGGTCCTGACAACTCTTAATTAAATGATAATTATAATTCTAAGTTATATCTTCTAAAGGTGTGACTTTCGCTAAATCTTGTTATCTAAGAGGGTCTTAAACTACACCCCATTATCCAGGAGGGTCCTGACAATTCCTAATTAAACAACAATTTTAAATCTAAGTTATATCTTCTAAAGGTGTGACTTTCGCTAAATTTTGTTATCTAAGAGGGTCTTAAACTACTCCCTACTATCCAGGAGGGTCCTGACAATTCCTAATTAAACAACAATTTTAAATCTAAGTTATATCTTCTAAAGGTGTTATTTTTGCTACATCTTGTTATCTAACAACAATCTTAAAGCTAGGTCCCATTATTTGGGGGGGGGGGGGTGTCCTGACAACTCTTAATTGAATCCTATCTTAAACATGTTGACTTTGAAGCCAACTCATATTTCTTTGGGGTATATTTATGCTAAATTATGCTACTCATGAATGTTTTAAAATTTAAACTAGGACCCATTTTACAAGAGGGTCCTGATAATTTACGGTCAAAACTGCTTGGTGCTTGCTCTTCCCCTACGGAGAGTTTCTCTGAAACAAACAAAATTTTCTGCCCCTGTTTGAATCAAAGAAAAATTTGTCAGTTTAAAATATGGTGGTTAGTTGATGGCGTTCTTGCTGAAGGTCTCTCCGCTGCCGTGTTTTGTTTTGACCTGCTTCCCTGAACTGGCCCTGAACCGGCCCTGAACCGCTTGACTTTATGACTGACCTTCAAACCTCATGACCTTTGATGACCCGAGTGTTCTATACCCAAACTGTTGTTTTTACATATCTGACCCCTTTCTCTGACCCTTTTCATCCCATACAAATTTACCAATTCATTCCACCGATGGAACTTCCGGTGACTCCCTATAGCCCACTTTACATCCTGCTATCTTTGGTATGTTCTGGCCACACTGTGCTTTGCAATTTTAGAAGCTGGTAGTGAGCTTTGAAATCCTTTCTTATTTGCTTTGAACAAGGCTGACATTGAAACATCTTAGGGAAATAAACCCCAAAATAAATGAAATGCAATGACCTTGAGAGTTAAGGATAAAGAAAATCCAAAACCGGATGACTTGCTAAAAATAAAAAGGAAAAGAGACTTATCTGAGTGGAATAGCTGGTACCATTGATCATGACATGCATTTTGGATTAACCGGCCCAATCTGTCCAATCAATCGACTTTCAGTTGCCATACTTTGTTGCCCCAGAATTCCATAATCTGATTTCTTCACCCAAACCTTAACCTTGTTTATCCTGCGGTGCCCTAAAAGGTTTTCACCAACAGACCTTTCTCATTTGTTCAACTCTCAACTCACTTTCGCCTTAAGGTGCCCGTAAGTGGTTTCACCAATAAGACTCTCTCATTTTTAATTTCTCTCAGCTCCCGTCGCCTTACAGTGTTCGTGAGGGTTTTCACTAATTCTCTCAACTCCCTTCGCCTTACGGTGACCGTGAGGGTTTTCACCAATAAGGCTCTCTCATTTTCATTATTTTCCTACTTGGACCAGAGTGTTACCCCTGGAATGAATCACCTCTACTTGCTCGACTTCGCATTTCCCGAAGACTGACCAGAAGGTCTTTCTTTGGACCGTAATGTGGGCTTTTGGGTAGGGTTAGAAAGAAAGGATATGAAAAACTCGACACAATTTAAATGGGTTCAAAATTACAACTTTTGGAATCAGATTTCTTACAACAACCACAACTTCTGGCCCAGTTTCTTGCTTAGGGACTTTTGGATTTTTATTGTGATGGGACCGAACCGTAAGGCTGCCTACATATCCTTAAAGGAATCAGGTTGAACGTAGTTCATCACATAGTAATTGCTTTGTTGTTGTGATTTTTCTTTTCTTTTCCTTCCACTTTCTCTTATTTTCTTTCCTTTCTTCCTTTCCTTTTTGTTGTTTTGTTATTTTTTCCTTTTTCGCGTTTTCTTTTTTTTTTTCCTTTTTCTCCTTTTTTTTCATTCTTTTCTTTTCTCTCTTTTTCCTTTACTTATCTTTCACGCTTGGACTTCTGATCCTTGCTACTGATTCCGAAAGAGGGGTATGAAACAAAATCAATAAGGCTCAAAGGGGGTAACAAAGGATAAATAGTTTAAATAGCAGAACAAAAATGCCTTCGTCATTCCAATTTTCAAAATATGCCAAGTACAAACAAATACAATTAAACCAAAGTAGATCATACATAATATCTCTTGACCGCATCAGAATCGATGGCCATTTGTACACACTTGCCTTCTATGTCTGATAAATACAAAGCACCATTTGACAACACTCTAGTTACAATGAACGGCCTTTGCGAGTTTGGGGCGAACTTGCCTTTGGCCTCAGCCTGATGTGGAAGGATACGTCTCAACGCTTGTCGACCCACTTTGAACTTCCATGGATGCACCTTCTTATTATATGCTTTTTCCATTCTCTGTTGATACAACTGGCCATGACACACTGCTGCCAATCTTTTCTCATCGATCAAACTCAATTGCTCCAGGCGGGTTTTAACCCACTCATCATCATCAATTTCGGTTTCTACGACAATTCGAAGGGATGTTATTTCCACTTCTGCAGGTATCACCGCTTCGGTACCATACACCAACAAATAAGGAGTCGCCCCTACTGAAGTAAGAATAGTAGTGCGATAACCCAATAATGCAAATGGCAGCTTTTCATGCCACTATCGAGAACCCTCCACCATTTTCCGGAGTATCTTCTTTATATTCTTGTTGGCCGCCTCAACTGCTCCGTTTGCCTTGGGGTGGTACGTGGTGGAATTACGATATGTAATTTTGAACTGCTGACATACCTCTTTCATCAGATGACTATTGAGATTATCCCCATTGTCTGTAATGATCACCTTTGGTATCCCAAACCAACAAATGATATTTGAGTGCACAAAATCGACCACCGCTTTCTTGGTCACAGACTTGAATGTTTTGGCCTCAACCCACTCGGTGAAATAGTCAATGGTCACCAGAATGAACCTGTGCCCATTCGATGCTGCTGGATCAATCGGCCCAATGACATCCATGCCTCATGCGACAAAAGGCCATGGTACAGACATTGTGTGCAATTCCGATGGTGGAGAGTGAATCAAATCTCCATGCACTTGTGACTGATGACACTTGTGCATGAAACTGATACAATCTCGCTCCATAGTAAGACAATAATAACTTGCTCAGAGAATCTTCTTTGCGAACACGTATCCACTCATATGCAGTCCACAGACTACGGAATGGACTTCGATCATGATAGTTGTAGCCTGTCTCGCATCTTTGCATCTTAACAGCCCAAGATCTGGAGTCCTTTTGTACAATACCCCTCCAATGAAGAAAAATCCACTTGCCAACCATCGAATTGTTCTCTTTTGATCACTTGTGGCCTGTACTGGATACACTCCTATTCAGATGTATTCTTTGATATCGTGGAACCACGGCTCGCCATCAAGTTCTTTTTCCACCACATTACAGTAAGCATGCTGGTGGCGGACCTGAATCTGCAAAGGGTCCACATAAGCCTTATCTGGATGATGCAACATTTACGCCAAAGTAGCCAAAGCATCGACAACTTTGTTATGAATGCTTGGAATATGTCTAAACTCTATTGATTGAAACCATTGACAAAGATCATGCAAACATTGTCTGTACGGTATAAGCTTCAAATCTCGTGTTTCCCATTCTCCTTGAATCTGGTGTACCAAAAGGTTTGAGTCCCCCACGATCAAGACTTCCTAGACACCCATGTCTATAGCTAACCTCAAACCCAAGATACATGACTCATATTCAACCATATTGTTAGTACAGTAGAAACAAAGCTGAGCCGTAATAGGGTAGTGTTACCCTATTTCAGAAATAAGTACCGCTCCTATCCCGACGCCTTTTATGTTGGCATCCCCATAAAAGAAAAGTTTCCATCCTGGCTTTTCGACGTGTTCCAAATCATCAACATGCATCACCTCTTCATAAGGAAATTATGTCTTCAAAGGTTCAAATTCTTCAGCCACCGGATTCTCGGCCAAATGGTCAGCCAATGCCTGTGCTTTCATCGCAATCCGAGTCACACAGATGATGTCAAATTCTATGAGCAAGAACTGCCACTTTGCGAGCCTCCCTGTAGGCATAGGCTTCTTAAAGATATACTTTAACGAATCCAAGCAAGAGATAAGGTAAGTAGTATAAGATGATAAATAATGTTTCAACTTCTGTGCTACCCAAGTTAGGGCGCAACACGTCCTCTCAAGATGAGTATACTTAACCTCGTAAGATGTGAACTTCTTGCTGAGATAATATATAGCCTACTCTTTCCTGTCGGTGATGTCATGCTGACCCAACACACAACCAAATGAATTATCCAAAATTGTCAAATACAGAATCAAAGGTCTCCCTGGTTCTGGCGGGACAAACACAAGTGGGTTTGACAAATACCCCTTTATCTTATCAATTGCTTCTTGACACTCGTTTGTCTACTTGATCGCAGCATCCTTCTTCAACAGCTTGAAGATAGGCTCACACGTTGTCGTAAGCTGAGCAATAAACTTGCTGATGTAATTCAACCTTCCTAACAAACTCATCACCTCAGTCTTGTTCCTCGGAGGTGGCAATTCTTGGATAGCTTTGATTTTTGATGGTCCAATTCAATACCTCGACGGCTGGCTATAAATCCCAGCAACTTTCCAGATGGAACACCGAAAGCGCACTTTGCAGGATTGAGCTTAAGATTGTACCTGCGAAGCCTTTGAAATAACTTTCTCAGATCTTAGACGTGGTTAGACTGCTTCCTGGACTTTACAATTACATCGTCCACGTAATCCGCTATTTCCCTGTGTATCATGTCGTGGAATATGGTGGTCATTGCCCTCATGTAAGTTTCCCCAGCATTTTTTAGACCAAAAGGTATGACCCTGTAGTAGTATGTTCCCCATGGCATGATGAATTTCATCTTTTCTACATCTTCCTCATCCATTAAGATCTGGTGATAGCCCGCATAACAATCCACAAAAGAACCAATCTTATGTTTTGCACAATTATCAATCAATATGTGGATTTTTTACGGTGGGAAGTTATCCTTCGGACGCACCTTGTTGAGATCACGGTAATCAACGCACACCCTGATCTTACCATCCTTCTTTGGCACAGGCACAATGTTGGCTAACCAAGTGGGATACCACGTGACTCGAATGACTTTTGCATCAAACTGCTTGGTGACCTCTTCTTTGATCTTTACACTTATATTGGTTTTAAAGTTCCTCAGCTTCAACTTGACGGGAGGGAATGCCGGGTCAGTAGGCAATTTGTGAACCACCAAGTCAGTGCTTAGACACGGCATGTCGTCATATGACCATGGAAAAATGTCTTTATATTCGAACAATGCCTTAATTATCTCCCCTCTGAGCTGTGGTTTAAGATGGACACTTATTTTAGTTTCCCAGATATTATCTTGGTCCCCTAAGTTGATTTCTTATGTATCACTCAGGTTAGGCTTGGTTTTTTCTTCAAAATAGCTTAATTCTTTACTAATCTCTTCCAAGGCCTCATCATCATCGTATTCCAATTCATCATCACACTCAATTTCTTTTATTATTATTTCAAAATTAGATTGGCTTTTAAGACCGGGCCAAAGATTCCTCATGCATGTCATGTCATTAAAACTAGCATAAAAAGAACTATACAAGAAAGAAAAGAAAAACAAAAATAAAACTATCAGGAATGAAGAAGAAGGGAAATTGAATTTCATTGAAATTAAAGATAACAAGGTTTAACACATCCAAACGAACGGAACATAGAATCTGAATTACAACCCTGGAATAATCTAGATAAAAGAAAAATCAAAGCTGACTACCAAAACTCCCTCCGAGTAGGAAGAGGAGTAGCTTCCTAATTGTTGATCTTTGCACTAGGCCCCACAAATTGCACATCCTCCTTGCTTGATCCCTCTCCATCTTCCACCATATTCACATCGTTGAACAACGTTTCAAACCTTTCAAGCAACTCCTTATCAGGACCAACCACAGAACTGGGCACTATTGTTACTGGGCACTTCTTGGTACCAGGCCTGACAAATGATCTGGAGAGATGTGGGATAGGCTTTGGAATAACCCATGCCCTCTGTTTTAACTTTCTGGCTCGTCTTATGTCTGCAGCTGTAGGCTTGAACCCCAAACCGAATGTATCTAAGTTTTTGAGGAGGGACACCGGCTGTACGATACCTTGCAGAGACGCACCCAAACCTTTGCTAGGTAGAAAACCATTCTTCAACATTTCGGAGGCTACCATGACTGATGCAGCTGCTACTTTTGGAATTGGAAAACATTACCCTTCTGGGATTTTCTCAACTGACATTTTATCAAAAACCTGATAGACCCACGACCCCTTGTTGTCTTGAACTTCGATGAAAGGTATAATAGCATCATTCTGGGAACACAAACTATCCTCGCCGTGCACCACAATTTTTTGTCTGTCCCATTCAAATTTAACCATCCAATGTAGGGTAGACGGTACTGACTTGGTGGCATGAATCCAGGGTCAGCCTAGCAAAAGATTGTAAGAAACCGCCACATCCAGCACCTACAATTCCATAGTAAATTCAACTAGCCAGTTCCAGCACTATGTCCCCGACTGAATCTTTCCCTCCCTCGTCGGACCCCCGAACGCAAATACTATTCTTGTGAATTCTTTCATTGTCCACTTTCAATTTGTCCAGGGTGGAGAGAGGGCAAATATTTGTGCTGGACACATTATTAATCAGTACCCGGGTAACCACGAAATCTTTGCACTTCACCATAAGATAAAGGGCTCTGTTATACTCAGTACCCTCCATGGGCAATTCATTATCAGAAAAAGTGACTCTATTTACCTCAAAAATCTTTTTTGCTATATTTTCCAAATGGTTTACAAAGATCTTGTCAGTAACGTGGGCCTCGTTCAATATTTTCATCAACGTTCGGCGGTGCTCGTCCGAATGGATCAATAATAAGAGCAATGAGATCTAAGCAGGGGTCTTCCTCAATTGCTCTACAATAGAATAGTCCTGCACTTTCATCTTCCTCAAAAACTCTTCCGCTTTTTCTTCGGCCACAACTTTCTTTACTAACACTGGGTTATCTTTGGAGGTTTTGGATTTTCTTAACTCCTCAGGGGCAAAACATCTCCCCGATCGAGTCAGACCATGGGTCTCACACACTTCTTTTTTAACCTCTTTCCCTTTGTAAGTCACTGTCATTCGGCCATAATTCCAAGGGACGGCCTTGCTGTTGACTATTGGTAGCTGAATTACTGGTTTGATAATGACCGACTCTGTGTGAGCACCTTCCACAACTATAATAGGCTTGTTTGCTATCCCTGGTACCACCACTTTTGCTTTTTCTTGTTTTACTGCAACCCCGCTTGAGGACTCCTTCTCAATTACCACAACTGGTTTATTGTCTGTCCCTTTTAACTTGATCAATGACTTCCCACTTGTTGACTTTTCACTCGGCCTGACTTCACTGGACCTGATCATCATTACAGTCTGTGAGGGCTTCTTAGGCTCTCCTCCCTTATGCACTATCTCAATCATATTGGTCTCATGATGGGCTGGCAATGGATTCTGGTTGATATTGGGTGCCTCCGGGGCTTGAACCTCGATACGATGGGTATCAATGAGCTCTTGAATAACTATTTTCAATTGCCAACATTTCTCTATGTCATGCCCCAGAGCACCTGAACAATATTCACAACTCACCGAGTGGTCAAGATTTCTCGGGGGAGGATTTGGCAGTTTAGGCTCAATCGGATTCAACATACCCAATTGTCTCAACCTATGGAATAAACTAATATATGATTTTCCCAATGGAGTGAAAGTCTTCTTCTTCTGTAACCTCTCATTCTTGAAGGCTTGGTTAGTCCGGAAACCTGTTCCAGGGGGATTTCTGTAGGCTCTTGGGGGTGGATAGGTATTTTGTGGAGCTGGGTAGGCATGCTGTGGGGTTGGCGCATGCCATTGTGCGTGGGCAGGAGGTTGAGTGTATGTTTGAGAGTGATGGACAAACAAATAGGGATCTGGCAGTGGGTAGTAGTGTTGTGGTGGGCTATATGGAGTGTGGGGGTAAGTTTGGTGGTGGGGTCAAGGATGGTTATAGTAAGGTGATGGGCCCCAAGCTCTTGACTCAATTGTTGCAACGTCCTCTTTCTTCTTCTTCCCTAGTACACCCCCAGTGCCGTTTTGAATGGCCTGGGTGGTCGCCTTAATTGTTGAATAACTCATGATTTTGTTAGATTTGAGTCCTTCCTCTACCATGCTCCCCATTTTTACCACTTCATTAAAGGACTTTCCTACCGCTGACACCAAATGACCGAAATAAGTGGGCTCTAAGGCTTGCAAGAAATAGTCAACCATTTCACTCTCTTTTATTGGAGGGTCGACCCTCGCTGCTTGCTCTCTCCAACGGAAGCCATATTCTCTGAAGCTCTCACCGGGCTTTTTCTCAATCTTTGTCAGTGACAGACGATCTGGAACAATTTCAAGATTATACTGAAAATGGTAGGCGAATCCTTGGGCTAGATCGTCCCATGTGTACCACCGACCATGATCTTGTCGGGTATACTACTCCAACGCTGACCCGCTCAGACTCTGGCTGAAATACGCCATCAGTAATTCATCTCTCCTGCCTGCTCCTCTTATTTTGCTACAAAAACCTCTCAGGTGTGCCACTGGATCCCCATGCCCGTCGTACAAATCAAACTTGGGCATCTTAAACTCTGCTGGTAACTGAACATTTGGGAACAAACATAAATCCTTATAGGCCACGCTTACTTGACCTCCCAATCCCCGCATGTCTCTGAATGATTGTTCTAAGCTTTTAAGTTTTCTGAATATTTCCTCATGTTCATGATTTTTGGGTGGCTTCTCGGTTTCTGCCAGGAGATTAAAATGAGGAGTGTAGGAATATGGTTCTGGAACTTTGAAGGTAGGCTCGGGGGAGGGGGGTAATACTGGTCATCATGAGTCTGGAACAGAGGCTTACTGGAAGATCGTTGTAATGCGGTAGGTGGAGGTGCCACAAAGATATGAGTGACTGGGGGAGGAGGGTATGGGACTTGTTTGGGTGTTGGAGCTTGGGAAGTATGGGAAGTGGTGCCGTAACATTGTTGGTAGAGGGGAAAGCTGGAGACGAGTTCACAGTGGGAGGTTCCTGAGGCTGAGCTAATGGTGGGATATAAGCAGGGTTAACGGGATAAACCGGTGGTGGATGCCCTTTCGCCCAGGCCTAGTACATTTCAGCCATTTACTGCTTTAACTTATGCATCTCTTCTTTCATCGCATTAACATCCAACTCTTCCACCTCTTTTGACGGATCGACAATACTTGCCTCCAGTTCTTGGCTGGCCATGTTCAGCTTGTCTTTTGACCGGGTGTTGTAGGAGTTAGTTGCTAGAATGCCAATTAACTAACCACCTTCCTGGACTCAATACATCAACAACAACCTTGTTAGCTATTAGGGCTTTACCAGATTGGTAACCGTACATTTTGGAGAATGAATGCACCTAAGCAGTTAACCGTTTCTATTATGCATTTGCTTGGCTGCTTGCGTTATCCCAATTTTTCCTTATTTCCATTTGCAACTTCTCTTTTTCCCTCTTTTTCTTTTTTTTTTCATCCTTTCCTTTGCTTTATCTTTGTTTTTATTCTCTTATTTCCCTCTCTTATTTTGCCATTGCTTCCTTCTCTCGGTTTCTTATTTTTGCTCTTTTTCTTTTCTTTTCTTTCTTATTTTTCCTCTCTTTTCTTTTCCTTTTCTTTTTTGTTTCCTTTTTTTATCACTCTTTCTCTTTCTCTTGGTTATGGTTGAATCCTATGGAGATTGCCTACGTATCATGACCCCGCATGAATTAAACTGAGCATTATTCTGGGGACATAAATGAAAAATAAATAATAAAAACATTTTTGGGATTTTCAATTTTTCATAAACAAAACAAACGCTTTGATTACAGTGACTCAAAAACTGACATAATCAAAAGAAACTAACAGACTCTGAAAATATGAAAATACAGACTCAAAACGAACTAACAGACTCAAAACAAACTGACAGACTTCAGCAGCAAGAAAGTACAGACTCAAGCAAAGATCACGAATACATTAATGCCTCGAATGCTACTGGGGCCCGCGGGGCATCATTTGGCCTCGCGATGGGCCTATATGCAAGATCCCTTTGGAGCCTCTCCAAATCACTCATTATTTGTCGGACAAATGTCATCACTGTCGCGAAGAAAGTGGTGCGAGTCATATCCTCACATGCTTGGCATTTCACAACAATGTAGTTGGCAATGGTTTTGATCCTCTCTCGGATACTGCCCTTTTCCTGAAGCAATCGCCTTATCTGCTGACTCCAGGCTTCTTACACTTGAGAGTCGTAAAGGTGTTAATTTTGCAACTGTTGTATTTCTTCCTCCATCTAAGCCATCAAATCATAACAGTGTTCCCTAACAGCTTTGAAGTCTTTAGGCTGCTTGGCTGCCTCATTCTCAAGAGTAGTTACTTTTCTCTTCAGACTGGTGATTGTCCCTTCATAGTTCCTTTTCATTTGCTGCACAAACTGTGCCCGCTCTTTTGCCTTCTTTGCCCACTGTGACCGAATTTTTGCTAGACTGGCCTCAGACTTTTCCAGGTCCTCTTGACACTTGAGTTCTTTCTTTTTCAGACCGCTTATAAGTTTTTCATCAGCCTAGCTCTTTCCGGGTTTCCAGCAGCTATTTTCATCTTCTGGATTTGAGCTTTGAGCGCTTCATTTTCCTGAGTTAGTTTTTTCCATTCTCCCTCATCTGCGTCGGCTTGCAAACCATTTTCAAACTAAAGCTCCATGACTCGCCTTTCCAACTTGCTTATAGTAGCCCTGTACTCCTTTTCTTTGGTCAACCAGTCCCATTGCACCTATGCTCCGTCGGTGAACTGTTGGACACGGGGTCTCTTTGCGGGTGTTACGACCCCAACCCCAGTCGTGATGGCGCCCAACGCACTACTAGGCAAGCCTGACCAATTAACAACCTTAACTCAATTCTCATACAGTTAATTATTGACTAACACAGATAAATTACCAAGTTATAATACAAGAAATCTGAAATAAGAGTTAAACATGTGGAATTTCAAATAATAACTCTTCAACATAGCCCAAAAGATCGGGTGTCACAAGTCTAAGCCTCTAATACAGGTTTACCAATCTAATACATTTCACTATAAGGGAATACGAAATAAAAACAAAGTATAGAAGGGAGAGATCAGGGCTGCGTATGCCATGAATCTACCTCGATGCTCCAAGATATGCGCTGCTCAACAAAAAATCCTCACTCAGCCTTAGGTGCACCTCGATCTGCACGCAAGGTGCATGGAGTAATGTGAGTACTCCGACCCAGTGAGTAATAAACATAAATAATGGCTGAGAATTAGAAATCATGGGTAAACACATTGTAATCTATAGTACGACAGTTTAAACCAAGAATTATGAAATCAATAAACTAGTGAAATTAAAATATGGAAATGCTACAATAGATAAGCAAATAAATGATAGCCAGATAAATAAATGCAACACATAGTACGGTACTCTCTAGTACCCGCTGCGGCGTGCAGCCTGATCCATTTATTTATCATCGATGATGCTTACTGGGGGTGTGCAGATTCCGGGTGGGCCCCTTATGGCCCAAGCACAATAACAAGCCATCTCGTGGCATCAACTAGGCCCTCGGCCTCATTTCAATATCAATATAATACTACTGCGGCGCGCAGCCCGATCCCATACTCAGTCCAGAAATCACATAACCCCTTGGGCCATAATAAAATAGTAGTTCTCAGCCCAAAACATCATTAGAAATTTCATTTAAGTTTCAAATTTGAGTAAAAGTAGCTGAGTTTGTAAAACAGTATTAAACAATTAGACTGAGTTCAAGTAATATGTCAAAATAGTGAGAAAACAGTGATAGCAATCCCCAAAGGGTTCAAATAGTTGGAACGAAGCCCAAATATGACAATTAGTCCAAATAATGATGACATCAAATAAGATTCAATCAATTACACGGTAAAAACATCACTCGAGACGGACCAAGTCCCAATCCCCAATAGTAAACGATCCCGCGCTCATCATCAAGCACGTGTCCCACCTCAATATAGCACTACGATGTACAAATCTGGGGTTTCAAACCCTCAGGACATCATTTACATTCATTACTCACCTCAAACCGGCCAAAACTATAGCTCGCTATGCCCTTGCCTCTCAAATTGGCCTCCTCATGCGTCGAATATGACCAAAATCACAACGAATACATCACAATATGCTAAGGGAACAAAACCCAATAAAAAACAATCAAAAAATATCAAAACTCCCGAAATTAGCAAAACCCGAGCCCCGGGCCCACTTCTCGAAACTCAGAAATTTTCATATCACTAGACTCCTTATCTCCCCACGAGTTTATACATACCAAAAACACAAGAATCAGAGTTCAATTGACCCTTCAAATCCTCAATTTTTGCTCTCTTAAGTTCAAGCCCTAAACCACCATTTTTAGTCCATTAATTCCTTAAATTTTCAGTCCTAATTCATGAAATAGCACCATAGAATTGTGTTTTAGGTCCAAAATCCTTACCTTATCGAAGCTATTTGAAATCCCTATTCACAATCGCCCATAATTCTTCAAGTCCGAAGTTAGAAATGAAAAACCCTTCGAAATTCGCGAAGAAGAACTTAAATAACTTTTGCCCAGACAAACCACATCTGCAGTCCAAGAATCCGCTTCTGCGGCCCAATCTCCGCATCTGTGGAAGACACTTAAAATCCGAGCAGCTGCATCTGCGGTCCAACTGTCGCATCTGCGACTCCGCAGATGCGGCTCCCACCCGCACATGCAGTTCCAGCCTTACTCCCCTAAACCCGCATCTGCAACATCCCATTCTACACCTGCGATACTGCACCTGCGGTCCCCATTCCGCAGGTGCCAAAAATACCAGCAACAACAAAAATCTGAATTTGCACAAGTCCAAAACTCTTCCCGTTAGCTATCCGAAATCACCCCGAGGCCCCCGGGACCTCAACCAAAAGCACCAATACATCCTAAAATATCATTAAAACTTGTACCAATCATTAAAACACCTCAAACAACACTAAAACCATCAAATTACATCGAATTCAAGCCTAAGTTCTTCTAAAACTTCCGAAACACGCATTTGATAAAAAACCCAACCAAATCAGCTCCGAATGACATGAAATTTTAAACACACATCCCAAATCACGTAAAAAAGCTACAGAAGCTCTTGGAATTCCATTCCGACCCTCGGATCAAAATTTTACCTATCAACCAAAATTCATCGAAATACTAACTTCGCCAATTCAAGCCTAATTCTACACCGGGCCTCCAAAACCACTTCCGATCACACTCCTAAGTCTCAAATCATCCCCCGAAGCTAATCGAATCATCAAAAATCACATCCGATCCCCCTAACGCATAAGTCAATATTCGATTGACTTTTCCAAACTAAGCCTTCCTTAAAAAGACTAAGTATCTCATTTCATACCAAAACCTCTCCAAACAAACTCGATCACACAATACACTGATAATGAAGCATAAACAAGCAGAAAATGGAAAAAATGGAGCGGTAACTCATGAGACAAGGGGTTAGGTCATCACAGCGGGCCTTTCGGGCTAAGGATCTTTTACCTAACCAAGCAGTGTAACTAGGCTCCACCTCGCCTCTAGATAGATCTCGTACTTGAGTTCTAGGCTCTAAGAATCTACACTGATGCCAAATCCGACACAGTTTTTCCTCTGGAAAGGCAAATTTTGGCTCTAACTCAATGACCTGCCGACTCAAATCTTCATCGCATGGGATGGTCTGGTATCGGCCTAATTGACGTAGGACTCTATGCGGAGAATAAGGCTGGATACTCCGAAGACCCATCAACAGCAAAAAACACTCCTTAGCCGACATGTAGATTACTTCACCGATTGAGAGCCACCCGAACGTCCATTCGATTTTGTTTGCGGTCAAGGATTTCAAGTGAGCATGCCATGCTTTTGTACCCTCCTGGAACTCATAACCCTCTACCTGCTTTTCATGTTTTTCAATGCACTCGAGGTCAGTCATACCATAATTCAAGTATCCGGGACGGTGGCAAAGATGTTCCTCCATCCATAGTTGTAACATCATATTGCACCCTTCAAAGAACTTTTCTCCTTCTCGGCAAAAGGTCAGGGCTCGGTAAATTTCTGCCAAGATTATCGACACTATGGTCCCATTTGCCTTTTTCATCATAAAGTAAACTATCCCCACGAGTCCCAGCTCTATATTCCCATCTTTTCTAGGGAAAACCAAAATACCCAAGAATGTCGTTATGAAAGCTAACCCTCTCCGAGCTTCCCACTTGTCTTGGTTTCTTGCGTGAGTAAGGCCAGTATCTGGCGTCTCGAAGCCATGAGGATTCCCATAACATCAGTACAAAAAGTAGAAGGTACAGAATTCGTTGGCCAAATTCATGTCTCTGACGTCCCGAGTGATGCTTAACAAGTCCAAAAATTTGTAAGGGGTTACTGTTGTAGGTGCCACCGGGTATCGAGTTCTGAGATTCCCCTAAAAACTAGCATATCCTGCTATCTCTTCCAGCGTAGGAGTTAGCTCAAAATCAGCAAAGTGGAATACATTATATGCCAGGTCCCAAAATGGTATCAAGGCCTCAATTATGTCCTTTCTTGGCTTAACCTTCAAGAGCCCAATAAGACCACCCAACGCTTTAGTCACAAATTTCCTTCTCTCGTCCCCCAAATCATGCCACCACATATGTAGCTCCAAAGGGATCTCTTCATAGACTGAGAAAGGTTCATTTTGATTTGTGCTCATCCTGCATATTTATTAAGGTAATTTTAATTAAAACAAAAATACAACTCATTTTGACTCAAGAAAAATGAACTTTTTTTTCAAAATTTATACAAAAATATCCGACTTTGTCAATACGGCCTTTCAGCACTTCGAAAATGAAGATTTTACGGCAGTGTCGGCTAACCGGCCAAAACCTTGAAAAATGACTAAAGACGGCTGTTCTAGCAAAAATAGCTTTCCGACGCCCTTTTGAGGGACATTCGGCTATTTTTGACAAGAATGACATCACCTTAATTATTTACAGTAAAAATAAAATTTTTGTTCTTTTTGGGCTATATTTGCAAAAAGGGAAGTTGGACCCGATGAGAGTTGCTTACGTCTTACACCCTGCGAGAATCAAACTGGCGTAGTTCGGGCAAATAATACAAAACCAACTATTTTTGAAAACAAAACCTTTTTCTTCTTTGTTTTTTTTTTCATTTTTCTCAAAAATTCGGCAGAGTTTCAGTACCATTTGGATATTGGTTTTTCCTTTTTTTTTCTTTCAAAACAGGTGATTAACTCACTTAACCTTTACATTGCTATTTTCTTCTTCCAACTTTCTCCCATCATCCAAAATCCGGTCAGCATGCAAATCCAAAGCAAATAAATGCACAAGTAGCACGTAAAATATGCATCAGGATAGTCTTTGATTCTGGGTACACCTGTCCTAGACGGACCCAACCCCTGTGTTGATTCTCCTAAGTCAAATGCACATGATGCAAACAAATGTTCCTACTAGGGATCCGGCATGAGGCTGAGTTATTCTAGGTTTAAAACCTGGGTTTATTGTTCTAGACCTGGCTTACCCGAGCAGACAACTCGAGCCGGGGGGGGAGGGGGGGAGGGCAGCGTACCGGGAATACAGAAGCTTTGCCGGCTTTGAAACTTGTCTGAACCTCGTTCTAAAAGTTAGGATATGACTCTAACAGAAAAGAAGTCACACGAAGTGCACACTCCGTCATGATTTAGAAGACTCAGAGAGAAGAAGGGTTTCGTAGCAGTTTATATATAGTTCACAAAATATCAAAGCGGTAAAAGCAACATTTAGCACATTAGGCCCAAACATGTAACAAAATAAGATAATAAATAAAGCCAACTATAACAATTCATCTAAGCTCGAATTCTGAACCCTGAACCAAAAGTTCTGGGTTCTTATCCCCAGCTGAGTCGCCTGAGTTGTCACACCTCCTTTTCACCTACACCCCGGGAGGGTATAACAAGGGAGTTTTTCCAATTAAAGGACAATTGAGACGGGATTATTTAACTAAAACATTCAGAGTCGCCACTTAGGATAATTTATGGTGTCCCAAGTCACCGATTCAAATCCCAAATCGAGGAAAGATTGACTCTGTATTACAGTCCATGAATCAAAAATCTGGGTAAGGAATTCTGTTAACCCGGGAGAAGGTGTTAGGCATTCCCGAGTTCCGAGGTTCTAGCACGGTCGCTCAACTGTTATTATTGGCATAATTATCTGATTTTAAAATAATTTTAAACCTATGTGCATATTACTTTAAAACCACTTTTATTTATTTTAAAGAAGATTTAACGTCGTCTAAAATATGTCTTTGGGACGCATCACATGAAATGCACCCGCAATCCGAAACACATTTTATTCAACTCTATTAAGATTTGGATTTGGGTCACATGAAATGCACTCCCGAATTTAGGAAGGTAATATTATTAAAATAACGAGCCTAAAGCAACTACGCATTTTTAACTTTGCGAGGACCATGAAAATTTGCTAAATAGCATGCCTCGAATCCTAAGGATTTTAAAAAAAATAATTAAATGACGGCCACACATTTGAGATCTTATTTGGCGAGGCGCACATCAATTCTATTTGAACAAGGTATTCAAACTAAAGTTTGGAGGGCCATAAGCTACTCGCTAAGTATGGCGCACCTCAACTAATTGTCGAAAATTCCTCGTTTTTGAACCCATGAGGGCCATAGACTAGCTCTATTAATATGGCACGCCCCGAAGTTAATTATAAAAGACTTTTTTGGCTAAACAAAACCAAGAAGAATTTCTAATCATTAATAAAAATGTAAACTCATAGGGAGAAACCTGCACTTACTAAAGGGGTCTAAACAAGTTATGGATCATTGATTGCCCCCATGACCATTTGTTAACAATTAAAGGACCATAGAGGGGCTCCGACGTGAAGCCCAGAATCAGGAGTACCCAGAAAAAGAACTCGGTATGACTGGGCCAAACTTACAGCCCAAGTCATGGTCCTAAACCTCAAACGTTGCATGAGCTTCAGCTATAATGAGACATTTAAAATTTGGATTCTATTTAACCATTTAAAACCATTCAATTGAATTGCGAATGAAATGAACAATATGAGATTTCAAATAGATTCAATTTTGATGCTGAATTCTGATATTACATTAGCATGCTTAAACAACCTCGCGATTTCAATTTATCAAAAGATATAATGTGAAGAATTATGCTAAGCTTGAGACATTTCGAGTCTAAAACCAACATGACTCCCATCTGAAATACTTCACATGAAAAGAATCACCACACAAACAAAAAGGGAAAGGGCTGAACAACTGATTTTTGAGCTTATTAAACCATCCCTTAAACATGAGAAAATATATTTTGAAACTAAATGAGAAACAGAATACTGATCGAGGGTATTAGGCCCCAAAATTAGAGTTGTTGCGTTTCAAAATTGGCCAAACCAAACAAACCTAACTAACCAACCAAGAGCTTTTAATCCTTAATCAGTAAACACCTTAAGAAAAACAGTCCAAACAGTCTCGAATCATTTACATAAGAGCAGAATCATATCCAAGCCCCACACAACATTAATAACACAAATACATATAATTAATAGCTAAACTAAATAACACATGAAGAAGATTCAAGGAGAAACATGTAGCAATCATCAATTCCTCCAAGCTTGATTACATGTTTTTGATCCACATTCCATAGGTCACTCAAGAGCTAAGGAAATACCTGGATATCGAAGTAAAATAAAAGAATAGGAAGTCAGCTAAGCAACAACAGTATGACAGAATCAGCCCCAACAAAAATCAACAGATCCACTCCAAACTCAAGAAGAGGATGCATCAATCCAAAGAGTAAAGTTCAATCGAATAACCAATCAGCAAAACTTCAAACCCAGTTTTTGCACACCCATGTTCAACATATTCTAAACCATTAAATGCATCAGAAAGTATTTTAAACTTGAAAACTTCAGGAAATCAAAGAAAAGGAAAAGGAACTCAACCAAAAAGTGAACTTCAGCCATTTTTTTTCCTGATTTTTCTATCAATTGGGTCTGCCTTGAATGACAAGATAGGGTGCCTTTATAGGCAAGAAAAGTAGGTCAGCGTAGACAATTCAGTTTTGCAAATTGGCCCTTCACCAATTTTTATTTTTGCCTAGATAGCCTTAGTTAAGAACCTAAAAATCAAATTAAACCCCCCGCCCAGCTTCCTAGAAGCTTCTCAATTAGTTATATCAGAGATTCCCTAAGTCAATTACCTAAGTTATCCCCCCACAGCCCCTAAAATTACCCCCAGCCTTTTATATGGGTCAGGCCGACATAGCTAATGGGTCTACAGACCCAAATTCAATCCCTACCCATACCCGTTTGGGGCTTTCGAATTTCAGAAGCCCAATCGAGCCCTAATCACTAACCAAAATTTGACGGCCTAAACAAAATTTCCCCCAAAAAACCATAAAACTTTTGAGATGAAACCATAAAAAAAGAAAATAGGAAATGAACTTATTAAACCAAACAAATAAGTTAAATTTTTTATTAAACTGATTATGAAATCAGAAAATACCACATGACGAAGAAAAAAAAGGGACAGAAAAAGAGATGAAAATGATCTTAATGGAAAAGAAGAACAAAAATGCAAGAAAAATGAAAATAAATTGAAAAATACCTAAAGAAACTGGATGAGCTTAAACTTTAATTCACTATTCGAGCCTTCGAACTTTCAAATCTTGATTCAATATGAGGTTTAGCATGTGCTTTTTCACCAAAAACACGCGAATAACCTCAGAATGAACCCAAAATATCTACGAACACTTCAATTGGAAAGATTCAGATTTTTAGGGTTAGACTAGATTTAAGATTGGAGGACTTTTAGGGTTATTCGAGGGAAACCAACATGAGATTTGGGATGGGGAAGGCCTGGTGGTCATTTGGTATTAATTTGGTGGGGAAAGGGGATGGTGCCGCTGGGTTTCTAAGGTGGGGGATTAGAGGAGGCTAGGGTTTTGCAGAAAGGGTCTCTGAGAGGGTATTTGGGAGAGATGAGAGATGGGGGGGGGGGGGGGGGTCACGTTTGGACAGTCATATAGTAGAGACTCCCGTGTTCTCAGTCGCTGGATAGAGAAACCTCGACAGCTGAGATTAGATCCAAAAGAAATGGAGTCGTTTTGCGTTGCTGGGGTGGGGACCGGGTAATGGGGACGAGTATGGGCTTGGGTCACCGGGTTTCAGAGGGGTAAGGTTTGGGCTAAGTGTTTTTAAATAAAGATTGGCCCAAATTTATATTTCAATTCCCTCTTTTTCCAAATCAATTCCTTTTCTTCTTCTTTCCTTTTTCTTCTTTTTTTTTTCAAAATTAAACAAACCCTAAATTAATTCTTTAGATCCTAATTAACCTAAACAAAACTCTAATTAACACAATTACTTAAAACAAATTAAAAGAAAAATACTTAGAAGTACAGTTAAATTAAAAGTGCAATTTGAACTATTTTTGTGATTTTTCCTTTTTTATAAAAATAACTTAGTTACTAATTAATCCTAAAATGTTAAATTAAATCCTAAATGCAGATGTACGTATTTTATATTTTTTATCAATTAAACAAAAATAAAAATACACAGACAAATGCAAATAATTAGCAAAAAATACCATAAAAATCCACAAACTTGCAAATAATGAAAAAAAATTATTTTGTATTGAAATTATGGGGGTAATTCATGTAGTAAAAAATCACGTGCTCACACATGGTATCTAAGAATGAAAAAAATAGTAGATTCTAAGAAGATATAAACAGTTCATAAATGACTGAGACCCATTTCTACCACAGAGATTACTTTTGGCTTGACAAGCTAATATAGACATTTGTGTAATATTTCTCTAGAATAGCACCACCACTCACCAAAATAACATAGAAAATCACTAAATTTTAGTGGAGAGAGAAATGTACAACGAGAAAGCATATTTGAAAATCACTGTAATATTAGTCTTATTCCAATAGGCTCTAGAGGATTCACAATGTTATGTGATACTTCGAGGGTAGGATTAGGACATTTTGTCATGCAAATTAGTCGTGTGATAACCTATGCTCTAAGGAAATTGAAGAAGCTCAAGTTGTATTATGCCATTCATGATTTGGAGATGGTCATATTGGTATTTCCTTTTAAGATTTAGAGACACTAATTATAGAAGAAACCTATGAGATTTATACCTAGCACAAGATTTTGAAGTACATTTAAAACCAACAGAGATAAATATTTAACAATGCTAATGGAGGAAACTATTAAAGATATAATTGTACTATTCGGAAAAGATAAATATTATAGCTTATACCAAAAAAAAAAAAAACTATGGGTGATTTGACACATCTCACTCCTTTAGAGATACTTATGGATGAAGATATGCATAGACTAAAGGGTATACACATTAGATTCAATGTGAAAAAAATCCCGATGTAAAGTGTATAAAGGCTAGCCAATACGAGGATGAACGATTGTTTAATTACCAAGATTAGTTTCTAGCTGGTAAAAATAAGGATATGATTGTTAATAGCGAGGGTAATCTCTGACTAGGTAATTAATTATGTGTAGCAAACATATATGGGTTGAGACAAGCTAGTCATGATGGAGCTCACAACTCTAGATACACTGTATATCTCAGGTCTATAAGAAGCACCATGACTATAAAAAAAAATATTATTGGTTGGAAAAGAAAGAAGGAAAAAAAATCGTTAACTTTGTTTCTAACTATTTGACATGTCAGTATGTTAAGGCAAGCACCTGCGACTCACAGGCCCACTAGGACAACTCAAGATTCTGAAGTGGATATACAATAGGACAATACATACATACAACAACAACAACAATCCAGTATAATCCCACTTAGTGGAGTATATATGACTAAATTACTCAAACCATTAAAGGTATGATTATCTGTGGGAAAGTTGTAAATTGGTTTACTAAGTAGGAATGTTTATTGCTAGTCCAAAAATCTTATAGTGAGGTAAAATATGCATAAATATACATGAACAGAAAATTTTCTGACTCAATAGAGCTCTATTGTCCATCAGCCCTAATAAAGTATTGCATTCACTTTACGATTTAAAAACCTTTTCAAGAAAGGTTAGGTACACGAGTAGATCTTAGTATTAGTTTTATCGCACACAAACACAAAGTCCAAAGGTGCTATACAGATCTTGAAGGATATGTCGAGAGCTTGCATTCTTGAGTTTGGAGGTAGTTGGGATGCTTATCTACCTTTAGCTGAATTTGCTTACAACAATAGCTTCCAGTCTAGTATTCAAATGGCACCGTACGAAGAATTGTATGTTAAAAGATGTCGTTCTCCTATCTGATGGTTTGAAGCTGGTGAGACTAACTTATTGGGACCCGACCTAGTACAAGAAGCAATGGACAAGGTCCAGTTGATCAGACAGTGATTGCTTGCAGCTCAAAGTAGATAAAAGTCTTATGCTGATAAGAGAAGAAGATATTTAGTGTTCACAATTGGGGACAAAGTGTTCCTACGAGTTTCCCCTATGAAAGGTGTGATGCGGTTTGGGAAAAGAGGCAAGTTGAGCCTCAGGTTTATAGGACCGTATAAGATACTAGATCAAGTGGGAGCGGTGGCTTATCGTTTGACACTTCTTCCCGAGTTGTCATTTATTCATCCAGTATTTCACGTCTCAGTGCTAAGAAAATGTATATCAAACTCATCTCAAGTGATTGAAGCACAGACTATATCACTCGATGAGAACTTGTCTTACGAGGAGGAGCCAATGGCTATTGTTGATAGATAAATAAGAAAACTACGGTAAAAAGAAATAGTATTCATGAAAGTATTATGGAGAAATCATATAGTTGAAGAAGCTACGTGGGAAGTGGAAGATGTTTTATGCGCCTCAAGTATCCTCACTTATTTCAATCTATAGGTACGTACTAGAGATAAATTTGGGGATCGAATTTCATAAGATGGGAAGGATGTATTAACCTGTATTTAAGTTAGGGGATTATTGGTTATTTAATAAAAAAAGGGAATAGATCATCTATATATTATTAAAAGGAGAGGACAAAGCCCTCTCCTTAAGCCAAATGACACCCTAAAAAAAGTCACATGGCATAATTAGTTATTATTTGGTTAGTTAGCTAATAATTAGTTATTAGTTATTATTTTTTTGAATTTATGTATCTATAAAAAATGAAAATGATAAAAAATAAAAAAACTACCATATATATATATATATATATATATATATAAAGAGAAGTAAATAATTATATGATGTCAAGTGGTATAACCATAAGAAAACAAGTGACAA
>MU752480.1:153897-190429 GCA_026770625.1 Nicotiana glauca | reverse complement strand
AACTCCAACAAATTTGGAGATTCAAAAATTATTGACAAAAAAATTATAAAAAAGACACAACGAAATTAACTACCTAAAATTAACTACTCAAACATGGATATAATAAGATAATCTATATCTATATTCTATATCTATATTATATTAAAAGGAGAGTAGTGAAGCATGTGGTTAAGCCAAGTGACAAACTAAAATGTAGCCACTTGGCAATTTTAGGACATCAATAATAATTAGAAATTATAAATGGAAGCACCGTTAATGGAAATAGTTGAATTAAATAGATCTTATACATAATATAAATCGATCTTAGATAAATCTACTCTATATATCTATATTTATATGTATATATTGATCCGCTCATAGAATATTCTTCTATATTAGTTTGAAATATGGAGGTAAAAAATTTAAAAATATAAAAAAACATAAATTGAGATAACCTATGACTACATATACTTTGTTGTGTTTGAAACAATACAAAAATAATTATAAAAATAGATTTAAAACAATAAAAGAACTTATGTATTACCTTTTAGATTAATTAAATGTTGTATTTTTAAATAAAAAGTGATATTATATGAGTATCAACCAAAAACATTATGTAAAAAGCTAATTAAAATTTTTTAGTAGGGAAGAGAATGTATAAAGAGGAAAATAAAGATAGTGCGATGACACTTATATTTTAAATTTATTTAAAATATATGATTTAAATTATTAAATAATACTCAAAAATATTATTGATAATTTTGAATTAAGAGAATAATGGTATAAGAATACATTAAATTTTAAGCATATAAAATTATGTTTATTGATGATTATTAATAAGGTCATAAGCAAGATATTTATAAGCTAATAAAATATCACATTACAGTATAATAATATTAAGTAATAAATAATGCAATAACTATAGGCAAAGAACAAAAAAGAGAAAAAATTTATGTCTGAAAATATAGAAGGATAATATTTATTTGAACTTGGGATGAAAAACAAAGCGGTAGTAAGAATTTTTCTAAAAAATATGATTTATTATGCTCAAACAAGATAAATCAAACGTTATATGATTAGTATTCTTTAATTTCATGTTTTGCTTTTTTAATTAATATCTAATAATTATTTATAATTTCTATGTAGTAGGTTTATTTTTAAGGTTATTTGCACATAGTTCAAATAATTTGAATCATGATTTGACATTATTTATGTCCGTGCATCGCACGGGTATTAATACTAGTTATATTATAAAAGAACGGTAAAGGGAATTGGGAAGGGGAAAGTGGCGCACTTAAGCTTCTGTAGAAAGCAGAAGACAAATAAATACCATAAGTTAAAGAAAAAGTAGAATTGAAGAAGTTACGAAGCTTTAAGATTCACCACCGTGGGGAAAAATTTCAGCAAGGAGGAAAAAGCTTTAAGCACTAAATCTTTGGTCAAAAAAGCTTCGATCAATAACGTTTCGTGAAGTTTTATAACGTTTCGTGAAGTTTTATAATTGCTCTATGTGAAACTACTACACAGCTTAGAGAAAAGGTAATCGCTTTGAAATTTTCTTGAAATATTGTCTGTATTATACAAGTTATTGAGTACAAAAGATAGGTACTAATTTATAAGGAATATTATGGACAGAAAAGTTATTTCAGTTTTAATTTATGCACACGATTAACGAAATTGAACAGTAAAGAAAACAAACCATATAAATACGTTTTTACTTAAAAGATTTTGGACTAATTTAAATTACTCATAGCATGGGTAAATATGATTCGGCAAATTGATGATAAAGTATAAAACTCGGAGAATTGGGGTATTCTAAAATAGCTATGAATTAGCTTTAAAAAAATAAAATTAACATGAGATCAATATTATGTTATTATAGATTGATTGATGGAATTTGTATGAGTTGCTTGAGTTGAAGCAGTTGGTATTTTGGCATGGGTACTGTGAGTAGTAATCTTACCGCAAATTATTTTTTCATAACCTGTATGATTTATATATAATTTTAAAAATAAATGTATTACCAATGCTTTGAAATTGCATGAGGGACAAGTTCTTTACTTGATATGATACCGAACAACTTACTTGAGATGTTTACCGATTAATCTAAATGTTTTTACCATTCCTAGATATATTTTATCGTTACTTGAGATGTTACAGTTATTTGAAGTATTCTCACTGTTACTAGATATGTTTTACTATTACTTGACACATGATTACTGTTACCGAAATAAAATTACAAGATTTGATAAGGAGTGTATGCCCTTTATTATTTTGAAAATGCTTTTGTACGAGTATTTACTATTTACAAGAAAGAGTATAAATGGGAGGAGACTTTGAAAGATACCGTAGTTAACGGCGGGTTCGTTAGACCTGGTGCACCTTGTATTTACCAATTACAGAGTACAGTTATAGCCCTCGCTAGTGGGAAGGTAGAACTAGCACACCGTTACCGATTTCTCTCAAGTAGGGACTACCGTTATATTTGACTTCTTGAGAAGAAGTCCACAGTTATACCGATTATATGATCCGTTCATTGAAACCTCCCAAATTTGAATATTGATAATATACAGTGGTTACCGAGCTCATTACCGAATTATTAACTGTATTAGACTACAAGAAAAGCATGATGAGGCTGAAAATTATTTATTGTTTCTGAAAGGGCATTTTTATGTTATTTTCTGCTTGAGATACTAGCATGTTTTCTGACTTGTCCCCGAATAAAAACGGTTGTGATTAAGTATTATTATTCACTGAGTGAGCGACTCATTCCCCGCTAATTTTTTTTTACAGAGACAACAGTTGACGCTGGCGAGAATTTCGTTAATTAGAGCGCATAGGTTGAGGATTCTTGGTGAGCCTCGCACTTGTTCGCGTGGGCGGAGATTTTAATCAATTGTTATGGTCTTTTCTTTGAATTCTTAGAGTCGCTCCATAGTCATTCTTTTAATGTCTTTAGTAGTCTTGTTATTATAGACTTATTTCTAGTAACGTTCATTCTTATCAAATTTGGAAATATAGTAGTATTTCTAGTTGTTAGTGGGTGGACTGTTAAAGGTAGATATTTATTTTGGTTAATTGATAATGTCCTTGTCATTTGAATTACTATTAGGATGCTTGGTTGCTGATTTGAGACAGGAATTTTTTTGGGATAGTCCAAAAATAGGGGAAATTCTATCCGATTTTCTGTAAAATTTCCGATGAGGCTTACTTGGGAGCACTAGCTCCTGGACGCCGGTCACGGTCCTAATTTCGGTCATGACATATCTACTATTCTTTGATGATATATCTTCTCCGTTTTATTTTCCCTTTAATTTCATTGCTAACTAACTTTTGGAAGTTCTTGGATGTGCCAATATGATCCTTTTATAGGACCAGCAACCAGCAGTTGTAACGACCCGAACGGTCGTTTTGAGAAATTAAGCTCCGTTCAGCAACATAAGGTCTGGAACAACTTTGGACTATGCGTATCGACTTGCGTGCATGGTGGAATTCGGCTTTCGGATGGTTTAGAGTCAAATTTAGAGAAGAAACCTTGTTTTGGAAGTTAGAACGGTGAAAAGTTGACCAGAATTGGACTTTTGGGTAAATGACACCGGAATGGGTCGTGGATGATCTCAACAGCTTCGTATGATGATTTTGGACTTAGGCGCGTGTCCGGATTCAGATTTGGAGGTCCATAGAGTAAGTTGAGGCATTTCGGCGAAAGTTGAAGTTGGAAAATAAAGAAGTTTGACCCACAATTGACATTTGGGATATCAGGGTCGGAATGCGATTCCGAGAGTTGGAATGGCTCCGTTATATCATTTTGGACTTGTTTGCAAAATTTGGCATCATTCCGAGTTGAATTGATAGGTTTCGGCATGAGATTCGTTATTTGAAGACTTGGAAGTTCATAAGCTTGATTTTTGGTTTTATTCGTCATCTCGATGTTGTGTTATGTGATTTGGGACTTCGAGCAAGTCCGTGTTAGGTTATATGACTTATGTGTGTGATTGGTTGAGGTCCCGAGGGCCTCGGGTGTGTTTCAGATGCTCAACGGGTAACTTTTGAAGTTAGAAGAAAATTTGCAGCAGGCCTTCTGGTGTTTTCGCTTCTGCGGCTTGGGAACTGCAGAAGCGGCGCCGCAGAAGCGGAAAGTGGACGTTGGCTTGGGAACCGCAGAAGCGGTGTAAGTTCCGCAGAAGCGAACTCGCTTCTGCGATGGGTGGACCGCAGAAGCGGTTGGTCAATTAATTAAGAGAACCGTAGAAGCGGTTGGTTTTCCGCAAAAGCGGGACCGCAGAAGCAGCCCCTAGACCGCATAAGCGAAAATCACCGGTATGAAATAGAATAATCCGAGGGTTAATTCAAAGGTTAGAAAAAAATAATTGGGAGCTCGGGAGAAGACGATTTTGGGTGGAATTTGAAGAGAAGATCATTGGGTAATGTTTTCTTGACCCTATCTAGTTGTATTCCATTAATATATAGTTAAATCTACCTTTAGAATTCGAATTCAAGGTCAAAATTGGGAAAAATTGGATGAAACTTCCTAGGCTTAATTATTGTGTTTTGAGTGGGCAATTGACCTCCGATTTGGGAGATTATTATATGGTTAGACTCATGAGTGTGCGAGGGTTCTGAAAATGTAAAAATTATTCGATTCCGAGACATTAGCATGAGGGGCATTTTGGTCATTTTACCTAATTTTGCGCTTTAGCCTTGAATTAAATAATAGAATCAGTTGCTTGAGATGTTGTTTAAAATGTGTGATTTAATTGAATAGATTTGGGCCATTTGGAGTCGAGTACTCGTGGCAAGAACGTGGTTGCTAGTGGATTTTGGCTGGTTCGAGGTAAGTATCTTGCCTAACCTTTTGTGGGGGACTTCCCCTTAGTATTTGTGTCTTCTATGTTGACTGTATTCCTTGCACGCGAGGTGACGAGTGCGTGTTTGGATTTAATTGTGGTAAATTGATCCTTTAGGCTCTTAGATCCTTGTAATCACCGAATATGAAGTTGTTCTTGATGCGATTGAGTTCTCTGTTATTAGTTTCACCTCTACATGACTTACTCAGAATTTATTTGCCCTTTTCGGTTATTCTTGTTGCTTAATTGACTTTTACTTGTTCAACTTGTTCTTGATACGATTGAGTTCTGTGCTATTAGTTTCACCTCTACATGACTTACTCAGAATTTATTTGCCCTTTCCGGTTATTCTTGTTACTTAATTGACTTTTACTTGTTCAACTGTAGATATTTACCCTTCTATAGTCACATTATCATTCCTAACTGCTTGTCTTTATTTTGAAAGCCTCATTTCTATCTCTCGTGTAAATAATTGGTCTTAATTGGAAAGGAGTTAGATATTCCATGTTTAGTTGATATTTTCTTAATTGTAATTATTTGATTCATGTTAACTTACTTGTTGTTGAACCGAGTATTATGAAATCGTTGTTTCGTATTATTTCTCCCTTGTTGAGTTGTTCTTATTGCGCTTAGTATTTCTCTGTTACGGTTATTCCTTATGAGTTAGTTATATCGTCTTTTGATGAACAGAACTCCTTGAATTGATTCTCTTGCTTTGTTCCTATATATATATATATTGTCATTTGTTGTGTTGTACTTGATATTGTGATGCACGAGGTTTCTTCCGCGCGGTTGTTGATATTGTGATGCACGAGGTTTCTGCCGTGCGGTTGTTGATATTATGATGCACGAGGTTTCTGTCGTGCGGTTGTTGACATTGTGATGTATGAGGTTTCTGCCGTGCGGTTGTTGCTGCTGTGATGTACGAGGTTTCTGCCGTGCGGTTGTTGTTGAAAGGTTGCGCGAGGTCTTTGCCGTGCTATTATTGTTATTGATGTTTTTGCACATGCGGCGTAATAATGCGGAATATGTTATATGCTTATATGTGTGTTGCGCATGTGGCGGAATAAGGTGGGGACATTGTTATGCACGTGTGGCGAAATAAGGCGATGCCTATTATATTATTTATTGCACACATGGCGAAATAAGGGGGGCTACGTTAGGGATTGATTGTATAGAGTTGTGACGGCCTGTTGAGGAATTCCTATTTGTTTTATATTGTGATTGTGGGTTGTTTACCTATATGAGCGTTACCACTTGGGAGCTGTGAGGGAACAACGTACGTGCGGACCGTTCTCTTTTTTATGTTTGCTAGCTGGTAGAATTAGTTAGAAACACTTGCACATGCATACATGTAGCTGAACACTCCTGTTAGAGGTGAATTCCTCCTATTTTTTTTGTTAAGGATGGAGGTACGCCCTCGTTTATCCATTATATTTGTGAGAGTGGCCCTAGTTGGCCAGTTAGTGGTCAGCATGATCATGAGATTGATGGGGCACGGGATGCCAATTGTTAGATTTCAGATGCTGGGTCTTTTATGAGCTGTGGATGTTCGAGACTTGGTGAAATTGTGGAAAGAGTTAAATAAGACCTTTTGTGATCATCATTGTAGGATATGAGTTATCGACTTGTTTGTCCCCTTGCTGTTTTGTGACCTTAGGATTTGGGTTGCGACTCTGCCATCGTTTTGCATCATAGTTTATTATATTCTTGTTGTTAATTGTTGTATTTATCCCTTATTGCGAATTGTAGCATTCTTGGTCATTCTTGCACTCCTACATATTTATATGTCGTTGCAATTATTTCTATGATTATACTGTTTATTGACCGGTAGGTTCCTTGATTGTCCCTCGTCACTACTCCATCGAGGTTAGTCTTGATACTTACTGGGCACCGCCGTGGTGTGCTCATACTACTCTTCTGCACATTTTTTTTGTGCAGATACAGGTACTCCCGTTCAGTTCTATCAGCCTTGGAAGGAGGCATCTCGGTAGAGACTTCCAGGTATATCTGCTACGTCCGCAGACCGAGGAGTTCCTTTCTAGATTTTCTGTAACAAGTATAGTTCTTCCAATATTTTCCTCCTTTGTATAGATATTCTTGAGTCAGAGCCTCTTATATATCCCTTAGCTTGTGATTTGTGAGTTTCCGGGTTTTGGGGAGTTTGTTGGCGTTGAGAATTGTTGTGGTATGTGCCGAGCTGCACCCTAAACCCTGTTATTTTTACATGTTCAGTTTTATTTATTTCCTTCCGCAAAATTTTGGTTTATCTTCCGCATTGTTAGGCTTACCTAGTCATAGGGACTAGTTGCCATCACGACATGTTCATGGAGGGTGAACTGGGGTTGTGACAAGTTGGTATCAGAGCTCTAGGTTCATAGGAGTCACAGATCACAAGCCGATTTATTAGAGTCTCGTGGATCGGTACGAAGATATCGGTACTTATCTGGGAGAGGCTATGTAACCGTTAGGAAAGTTCCACTTTATTTGATTTCCCTCTCGTGCGAGATTTTTGATATCCATCATCCTAAATTTATGTCTTCTACTCTCTCACAGATGGTAAGGACACGTACTACCCGAGGTGATCAGGCACCCGCGCCCCTACTAGAGCCGTCGGAGGTCGGGGTCGGGGTAGAGTTCGAGGACGCGCACGTGGTGTAGCGAGAGCGCCTGCGCGAGCTGCCGCCGAGGTACCGCCAGCTGATCCAGCCGGAGTCCAAGCACCGGACACGCCTACTGCTACTACTACTCCAGCCCTTTAGGAGACTCTGGTACAGTTCATGAGTATGTACACCACTTTGGCTCAGGCAGGATTGCTTCCCCTTGCTGCAGCCACATCCCAGGCCGGGGGAGGAGCACAGACTCCCGTTGCCCGCACTCCTAAGCAGCAAGCGCAAGTTGAGCAAGTCCTAGAGATTATTCCTGCGCCGCCTGCGGCACTAGCCCAGCCCGAAGGCATGGCAGCGGCTTCCGAGCAGGAGCAGATGAGACTAGAGAGATTCAAGAAGTATGATCCTCCGGTGTTCAGTGGATTAGCATCAGACGATGCCTTGGGGTTTCTTGATGAGTGTTATCGTATTCTCTGTACTATGGGTATCTCTGGATCGAGCGGGGTTTCTTTCACTACTTTTCAACTTCGAGGAGCCGCCTATGATTTGTGGCACACCTGTGAGTTAGACAGTCCAGACGAGGCAGCTTTACTGACTTGGGCTCAGTTTTCAGATATGTTCCTGAGAGAGTTTGTTCCTCAGAGCCTCAGGGATGCATGGCGCACGGAGTTTGAGCATTTGCGTTAGGGTGCTATGACCGTCTCGGAGTATGCTGTCCGATACACCAGTTTGGCTCGACATGCCTCAGCCTTGGTTTCTACTGTTCGCGAGAAGGTTTACCGGTTCATTGAGGGGCTTATTCCTAGCATCAGGTCCAGTATGGCTCGTGAGTTAGAGATGGATATTCCATATCAGCAGGTGGTGAACATTGCTTGGAGGATAGAAGGTCTGCATGCTAGAGAGAGAGGGGGAAGACAGGGTCATGAGAGTGAGAGTAGACGCAATCAGGAGAGAGAGTTTGAGGAGGCGAGGAGGCCTCGTAGATCGGTGAGATATACTGGTCCTTACTTTGGAGGTAGGGTGCGTCATGGTAGAGGTTTTGCAGGTCAGCCAGTTCAGTTCGCGCTTCAGGCTATGCATGGTGATTCAGGTGTTCGTGGGTCTCAGAGTACCCGTATCGCACAGTTCCCACCACCTCGTCAGCAGAGAGGGTGCTTTGAGTATGGAGATACTAGCCATATGACGAGAGATTGTCCCAGACTTCAGACCGGTGTGTCCCAATGAGGTATTCAGGCAGGTAGAGGGCGCCTAAGAGGGGGAGGCCTGACTCATTGATGTGTTCATATAGTAGGTTTGAGGCCGGTGTGCCAGCTAATGTCATTCAGGTTTCAGTTATTATAGTGGGCACTATCTGTAGTTCATCACAGTTCTGCTTATCGGGACAGATTTCCATGTTTGTTGCTCCATTTATGGGAGCGCTTCATGATTTGCACTTCGTCTATGTGATTATCCTGTTGGGAGGTTTTATGAGTGTTAGCCGTGTCTATCGTCTGATTCTAGCCGTTGTCGAGAGTTACGAGGCTAGTAGTATTTTCCTGTTGTTTGTTTTGGTAGGCTTGATGTGACTTCTGAGCATTCTTGGTTACGAGCTGTGATTTCTATGCTCCACCGGTGTGAGAGCTGGTCTGTGTTGTAAATTGTAGACGGTATTGATCTAGTGAGAGTCTCTAGATGGGTTGATGTGTGCCCTAATTATGATTTAGTGTTGAGGGCAAGACCCTCATGATTTCAGGTGGTTTGATATGTTGAGACCGGGCTGTGAACGGCGGTGAGAGTATCAGTATAAGATCCTTGTGAGTCCTTTATATGCTTTCATTCATTCTTGTTAAATGTCCTGGTAGATTTGCGTTGTAGAATAATTTGTGCTAGTTTGATTGTTTGTTAGCTCCCTTATGTGTTTTCCCTTCCCATATTCATTCATTTTCGTTTTATGCTTCTTGAATTTTTAGTTTTTGGGGTGTGTACCAGTTGGTGTTGGCTGAGATTTGGTTATTCAGGTGTTTTGTTATGTGGCTTTCGTGGTTATTGTATCATTGCCAGTGTCGTGGAGGTTTGAAAAGAGTTCCTGTGAAGATGAGGCTTATGGCCGGTACGGATTTGATCTCAGGCAAGTATTGCTATCGGAAATGTTAATATGGGCCTATGTGTGGTGTGTCATATTGTGTGGCTGTACCCTGTGTGTGTTCGCTTGTATTGAAATAGCTGGTTGAGACTGATACCGGATATGGACTTAGAATCGGGTCTTTTGGGAAACGGATGGAAGGCGAGAATTCTGGCTTGAAGGCTTAATGATATTGCTAGAAAGGTTAAATTTCAGTTGAGATGGAGTCGTCGTGATTATGTGATTTGGGGTGACGTGGGATCACCCGCAGGTGTATGTTGGAAGTGCGCACTCAGTGACTTAAGGACTTGAGGCGAATCTTAGCACGCTCGAGGACGAACGTTGGTTTTAAGAGAGGGAGGATGTAATGACCCGACCGGTCATTTTGAGAAATTAAGCTCCGTTCAGCAGCATAAGGTCTGGAACAGCTTCGGACTATGAGTATCGACTTTCGTGCATGGTGGAATTCGGCTTTCGGATGGTTTAGAGTCAAATTTAGAGAAGAAACCTTGTTTTGGAAGTTAGAACGGTGAAAAGTTGATCGGAATTAGGCTTTTGGGTAAACGACCCCGGAATGGGTCGTGGATGATCTCAACAGCTTTGTATGTTGATTTTGGACTTAGGCGCGTGTCCGGATTCATATTTGGAGGTCCGTAGAGTAAGTTGAGGCATTTCGGCGAAAGTTGAAGTTGGAAAATGAATAAGTTTGACCCACAGTTGACTTTTGTGATATCGGGGTCGGAATGCGATTCCGAGAGTTAGAACGACTCCGTTATGTCATTTTGGACTTGTCTGCAAAATTTGGCGTGATTCCGAGTTGAATTGATAGGTTTCGGCATGAGATTCGTTATTTGAAGACTTGGAAGTTCATAAGCTTTATTTTTGGTTTGATTAATCGTCTCGATGTTGTGTTATGTGATTTGGAACTTCGAGCGAGTCCGTGTTAGGTTATATGACTTGTGTATATGATTGGTTGAGGTCCCGGGGGCCTCGGGTGTGTTTCGGATGCTCAACGGGTAAATTTTGAAGTTAGAAGAAAATTTGCAGCAGGTCTTCTGGTGTTTTCGCTTCTGCGGCTTGGGAACCGCAGAAGCGAAAAGTGGACGTTGGCTTGGGAACCGCAGAAACGGTGTAAGTTCCGTAGAAGCGAACTCGCTTCTGCGATGGGTGGACCGCAGAAGCGGTTGGTCGGCTAATTAAGAGAACCGCAGAAGCAGTTGGTTTTCCGCAAAAGCGGGACCGCAGAAGCGGCCCCTGGATCGCAAAAGCAGAAATCACTGGTATGAAATAGAATAATCCGAGGGTTAATTCAAAGGTTAGAAAAAAATAATTGGGAGCTCGGGAGAAGCCGATTTTGGGTGGAATTTGCAGAGAAGATCATTGGGTAATGTTTTCTTGACCCTATCTAGTTGTATTCTATTGATATATAGTTAAATCTACCTTTAGAATTCGAATTCAAGGTCAAAATGGGGGAAAATTGGATGAAACTTCTTAGGCTTAATTATTGTGTTTTGAGTGGGCAATTGACCTCCGATTTGGGAGATTATTATATGGTTAGACTCGTGAGAGTACGAGGGTTCTGAAAATGTGAAAATTATTAAATTCCGAGATGTTAGCATGAGGGGCGTTTTGGTTATTTTACCTAATTTCGCGTTTTGGCTTTGAATTAAATAATAGAATCAGTTGCTTGAGATGTTATTTACAATGTGTGATTTAATTGAATAGATTTGAGCCATTTGGAGTCGAGTACTCGTGGCAAGAACGTGGTTGCTAGTGGATTTCAGCTGGTTCGAGGTAAGTATCTTGCCTAACCTTGTGTGGGGGACTTCCCCTTAGGATTTGAGTGTTCTATGTTGATTGTATTCCTTGCACGCGAGGTGACGAGTGCGTGTTCGGATTTAATTATGGTAAATTGATCCTTTAGGCTCTTAGATCCTTGTAATCACCAAATATGAAGTTGTTGTTGATACGATTGAGTTCTCTGTTATTAGTTTCACCTCTACATGACTTACTTAGAATTTAGTTGCCCTTTCCGGTTATTCTTGTTGCTTAATTGACTTTTACTTGTTCAAATGTAGACATTTACCCTTCTATTGTCACATTATCATTCCTAACTGCTTGTCTTTATTTGGAAAGCCTCATTTCTATCTCTCGTGTAAATAATTGGTCTTAATTGGGAAGGAGTTAGATATTCCATGTTTAGTTGATATTTTCTTAATTGTAATTATTTGATTCATGTTAACTTCCTTGTTGTTGAACCGAGTATTATGAAATCGTTGTTTCGTATTATTTCTCCCTTGTTGAGTTGTTCTTATTGCGCTTAGTATTTCTCTGTTACGGTTATTCCTTATGAGTTAGTTATACCGTCTTTTGATGAACGGAACTCCTTGAATTGATTCTCTTGCTTTGTTCCTATATATATATTGTCATTTGTTGTGTTGTACTTGATATTATGATGCACGAAGTTTCTGCCATGCGGTTGTTGATATTGTGATGCACGAGGTTTCTGCCGTGCGGTTGTTGCTGCTGTGATGCACGAGGTTTCTGCCATGCGATTGTTGTTGTAAGGTTGCACAAGGTCTTTGCCATGCTATTGTTGTTATTGATGTTTTTGCACATGCGGCGTATTAAGGCGGGATATGTTATATGCTTATATGTGGGTTGCGCATGTGGCGGAATAAGGTGGGGACATTGTTATGCACGTGTGGCAAAATAAGGCGGTGCCTATTATATCATTTATTGCACACGTGGCGAAATAAGGGGGGTTACGTCAGGGATTGATTGTATAGAGTTGTGACGGCCTGTTGAGGAATTCCTATTTGTTTTATATTGTGATTGTGGGTTGTTTACCTATATGAGTGTTACCATTTGGGAGTTGTGAGGGAACATCGTACGTGCGGACCGTTCTCCTTTTCATGTTTGCTAGCTGGTAGAATTTTGTTAGAAACACTTGCACATGCATACACGTAGCTGAACACTCCTATTAGAGGTGAATTCCTCCTATTTTTTTTTTTTGTTAAGGATGGAGGTACGCCCTCGTTTATCCATTATATTTGTGAGAGTAGCCCTAGTTGGCCAGTTAGTGGTCAGCATGATCATGAGATTGATGGGGCACGGGATGCCAATTGTTAGATTTCAGATGCTGGGTCTTTTACGTGTTGTGGATGTCCGAGACTTGGTGAAATTGTGGAAAGAGTTAAATAAGGCCTTTTGTGAACATCATTGTAGGATATGAGTTATCGACTTGTTTGTCCCCTTGCTGTGTAATGACCTTAGGATTTGGGTTGCGACTCTGCCATCATTTTGCATCATAGTTTATTCTATTCTCGTTGTTAATTGTTGTATTTATCCCTTATTGTGAATTGTAGCATTCTTGGTCATTCATGCAGTCCTACATATTTATATGTCGTTATAATTATTCCTATGATTATACTGTTTATTGACCGGTAGGTTCCTTGACTGTCCCTCGTCACTACTCCATCGAGGTTAGTCTTGATACTTACTGGGCACCGCCGTGGTGTGCTCATACTACTCTTCTGCACATTTTTGTTGTGCAGATACAGGTACTCCCGTTCAGTTCTATCAGCCTTGGAAGGAGGCATCTCGGTAGAGACTTCCAGGTATATCTGCTACGTCCGCAGACCGAGGAGTTCCTTTCTAGATTTTCTGTAACAAGTATAGTTCTTCCAGTATTTTCCTCCTTTGTATAGATATTCTTGAGTCAAAGCCTCCTATGTATCCCTTAGCTTGTGATTTGTGAGTTTCCGGGTTTTGGGGAGTTTGTTGGCTTTGAGAATTGTTGTGGTATGTGCCGAGCGGCACCCTAAACCCTGTTTATTTTTACATGTTCAGTTTTATTTATTTCCTTCCGCAAAATTTTGGTTTATCTTCCGCATTGTTAGGCTTACCTAGTCATAGGGACTAGGTGCCATCACGACATGTTCATGGAGGGTGAACTGGGGTCGTGACAGCAGTGGAGAGTGGAAGGATGACCTTCTAATATTTGAGAAGAAGAGCTATCATTACCTAAATATCATTTCATGCATTGCATTGACAAGCACCCGAATTTATGAATGTTTGTTGAGATTGAGAAGAAGAGATATCCCTAGTTGATAAGTGAAGTAAACATTCGGGTATTTTTAAGAAAGGGGTTTCCTATTTATCGAACGGGTCACAGGTAATGGGTAGGTTAATAATATCCAGTTGGGTGTGAATTAAAATATTTGGTGTAAATTAAAATTCCACATGTCATATTATAAGTGGATAACTTATCTACTGTGGCAGATGTTTAGAATTAAGAGGGTATCCGAGCCAAGAGTGTAACAACAATGTGGGTAATGGGCCAAACATTTAACGAGAGTTATTTGTAGACCTTATCATAAAGTTCAGGGCTGCATTTGGACCTTTTCCGAAATGTTTGTGGGCTTTGCCAAATCTGTCTTGCACCCGCCTTGCCTTAATGCCATCCCTAGTGGTGGGGGTTCATTGTGGGCCAAAGTATTACCATAAAATTCTAGTCTATGTAGGACCAAAACATGGCTAATGTGACATTGTTTTTTGGTTCCTAGATCCTACTATTGGCTTTGTTACAATAATGTGAGGCACATTCACATGTTTCTTCCTAACATTATTCCACTTAGACATATGCAAAACCCTAATATTCTAACACGGCTCCTCTTTGCTATTGCTTTTCTAAGTTTGCCATGTTTCAATATAAAAATATAAAATACGAAGAACTTTGTTTCTTTGTATCTCCTTCCTTAGAATTAAGACTCACTTTCATATATAAGACAAACTTGTGAAGACCCGACCGGTCATCTTAAGAATTAATGCCCCGATCCCGTATTAATTGTTTCCCCCGAGTTTATTTATACTATTTTAAATTGTCGGGATGTTCGATTTTGAGTTTCGAAGAGTTTTGGGACACTTAGTCCCTAAATGAGAGCTTGAGTGTTGGAAAGTTGATCGTAGTCGAAACAATATGAAGACGACCGCAAAATGGAAATTCGATAGTTTCATTAGCTCCGTTGGGTAATTTCGGTCTTAGGGGCGTGTTCGGATTGTGTTTTGGAGTTCCGTAGCTAACTTAGGCTTGAAATGCCGAAAGGTCAAATTTTGAAGTTTCCGGTTCGATAGTGAGATTTTGATCCGAGGGTCGGAATGGAATTCCAGAGATTGGAGCAGCTTCGTAGTGTTGAATAAGATGTGTGAGCAAAATTTTAGGTCATTTGGATGAGGTTTGATCGACTTTTTGATCAAAAGAGTATTTTGAGAATTTTGGAGTTCTTAGGCTTATTGATAGTACTAATATATCGTCTCCTATTGTTGTCTTGAGCCGAGGGTCTCCTGGAAGCAGCCTCCCTACCCCTCAGGGTAGGGGTAAGGTCTGCGCACATATTACCCTCCCCAGACCCCACTTGTGGGATTATACTGGGTTGTTGTTGTTGTTGTTGGAGTTCTTAGGCTTTAATCCATAGTTAATTCGAGGTTTCGATGATGTTTTAGGTGTTTTAAGGATTAGTACAAGTTTGGGTAGTGGTTTGTGACTTCTTGGTGCCTTTGATTGAGGTCCCTGGGGCCCGGGGATGAATTCGGATGGTTGACAGAAGGATTTTGGAATTAGAGTTTCAGCTTTAGTTGCTGGTTCTGTCACAACCGCACCTGCGGTTTGGGTTCCACAAGAGCGACGCTGCATAAGCGGCTTAGTGGCCGCAGAAGCGAAATTAGGGAGTTTCTTCAGGAATCGCAAAAGCGATGGTAATTCCATAGGAGCGGTACCGCATCTACGGATTGGGAGTCACAGATGCAGAAGCTGGCCCTTAAGTGAGAGGTCGCAGATAAAACCTTTTTTCCGCAGAAGCGGGACCACAGATGCGGAAACAGCTAGGCAGAAGTATGAAATTTCGAGGGTTTGGTTTCAAAAGTTGGAAATTCGAATTGGAGCTCGGGAGAGAGCGATTTTGGGAGGAAATTGAAGAGGAGATCATTGGGTAGCAATTCTTTAACCCTTTCTAGTTATATTCCATCAATCTATAGTTAATTTCATCATTTAAATTCGGATTGGAGATGAAAAATTGGGGAAAAGTTGGAAGTCGTGCTTAGACCTAGAATTTGACTTTTGATTGGAAATTTGACCTTAGATTTGGATAATTTTGGTATACATAAACTCGTGAGAGTATGAGGTATCTGAAAATATAAATTGTACCCGATTCCGAGATGTGGGCCCGAGGGGTATTTTGGTTATTTTATATAATTTCGCGAATTAGCTTAGAATTTCTTTGTAGAATTAGTTACTTGAAGTGTTATTTACATTATGAAATTGAATTGAATAGATTCGGGCCATTTGGAGTCGAGTACTCATGGCAAGAGCATGGTTTTGGAGTGATTTTGAGCTGGTTCGAGGTAAGTGGCTTGTCTAACCTTGTATGGGGGACCTTCCCCTTAGGTTTTGGTATTGTTGTTAATTGAAATGCCCTGTACATGAGGTGAAGAGTGCGTACTTGTGCTAATTGTTGGAAACCCGATCTTTCATTAAGTAAATACTAGTATGTTCTCTTTCATGTTTTTACTACTTGCACTATTAAGCCCGTGTTAGCTTAGGAAAGCATGTCTAAGTGATTTAATTGCTTTATTTGTTCAAACCGCTTTACCTGTATTCTATGTAGCATGCTAGGATAGGATTTCTTGTTGCCTTAATATGAAATTCGACATTTTTGATCCTGTTGCTGCTGTATATTTACATTGGGACTACGAATGTGGGATTCCGGTAGCTCCCCCCTTGTCTGTTTATATTTGGGACTATGGATGTGGGATTCTAGTAGATCCCCCTGCACAGTTATATGGAACTACGGGAATGCACCAGGTAGATTCCCCCTGTACTGGGTATTTACATTTGGGACTATGGAATGGGATTCTGGTAGATCCGTGTGCACTATAAGTTGGACTACAGGACGGGATCCCAGGAGATTCATTGGATATGTATATTTGGAACTAGAGGAAGGTATCCTGGGAGATCCCTGATTGCTATTTGGTGCTGGTCGTTATCTCTTTTCAGTGTTTACCTTGTCTCTATAATAGTTGTTTCTACCCTTTATATCTTCTGTTGCTTTTCTCGCTGCACTTGTTTATACTATTGTATTCTATATTGTCGAAATTTATATTTTATTTCACCTCATTAGGGCCCTGACCTTCCTCGTCACTACCTGACCGAGGTTAGGCTTGGAACTTACTGAGTACTACTGTGGTGTACTCATGCCCTTTCTGCACATGTTTTTAATGTGAATGTCCAGGCACCTCTACTCAAGCCTACCATTCTTGAGGCGAGGCGATTCTACGGGACCTCGAGGTATATCTGCCGTGTCCGCAGACCGATAAGTCTCTCTCTCTATTCTATGATATAGTGATAGCCCTTCTATCTTTACTGTTGATGGAGACATTCTAGAGTTATAGAATTTTACTATGTTTCGTAGCTTTTGGTTCATGGGTTTCTGAGTTTTGGGAGTATGTATTAGTTTTGAGAAGTTAAATGTTGTGTATGTCGAGGGGCACCTTTAAAAAACTGTTTCATTTTTTCTATTTCTGTTTTAAGTTGTTTTTCTTTTCTTCCGCAAGTTTGGGTTATTTTTCTGCATTTTAGGATTACCTAGTTATGGAGACTAGGTGCTGTCAAAAGGGTTCACGGAGGGTGAAACAGATTGTGATAAGTTGGTATCGGAACTCTAGGTTCATAGGAGTCATGGATCATAAACCGGTTTATTAGATCTCGCTGATCGGTACGGAGATGTCTGTACTTATCTACGAGAGGTTATGTAACTATTAGGAAAATTTCCACTTCATTTGATTTACTTGTCGTGCGATATTTTGAAATCTCAATTCTAACTTCTATCTTCTATTCTCTTATAGATGGTGAGGACACGTGCTACTTGAGATGATCAGGCCCCCACGCCCCCTACTGCAGCCGTTAGAGGCCGGGGCCAGGGTAGAGGCCGAGGATGCGCACGTGGTACAACCAGATCACCTGTACGAGCTGCCACTGAGGCACTATCAGCATTTCCAGCCGGAATCCAGGCACCCGATACACCTACTGCTACCACTACCCCAGCTCTTTATGAGACTCTGGCACAGTTTATGAGCATGTACACCACTTTGGCTCAGGCAGGTTGCTTCCCCTTGCTGCAGCTACATCTCAGGCCGGAGGACGAGCACAAACTCCCGCCGCCCGCACTCCTGAGCAGCAAGTGCATGTTGAGTAGATCTTTGAGATTATTCCTGTACCACCTGCTGAGGCTTGAGAGGTTCAAGAGTTATGATGCCCTGGGATTTCTAGATAAGTGTTACCACATTCTCTGTACCATGGGTATATCAAGATCGAGCGAGGTTTCCTTCACTACCTTCGAGCTTCGAGGAGTCGCCTATGAGTGGTGGCGCACCTAATGAGTTAGACAGTCTAGATAAGGTTGCTTCACTTACTTGGACTCAGTTTTTAGATCTGTTCCTGAGGGAGTATGTTTCTAAGAGCCTTAGGGGCGCGTAGAGTTTGAGCATTTGCGCCAGGGTACTATGACTATTTTAGAGTATGCTGTCCGTTACATCATTTTGGCTAGGCATGCACCAGCCTTGGTTTCTACTGTTCGTGAGTGGGTTCGCCGGTTTATTGAGGGGATTATTCCCAGCATCAAGTCTAGCATGGCTCGTGAGCTGGAGATGGATATTTCTTATCAGCAGGTGGTGAGCATTGCTAGGAGGATTGATGGTATGCATTCTAGGGAGAGAGAGAAGAGGGAGGCCAAGAGGTCTCGAGAGTCGGGCCATTATTCTGGTGCTGGTGCCCCAACTGCAGGTCATTATGGTAGGGGTTATATGAGTTGCCCTATTCATTCCAGTAGTGCTCCAGCTCCTCCTAGACCTCAGGAGCTTTATTATGCACCATCGGTATCTAGCGTGCCTCTTGCGCGAGGTGCTTTTAGAGGTCAGTCCAAAAGACCTGGCTCAAGCCAGTCACATCCACTACGTTCTCCTAGAGCTTGTTTTGAGTATGGTGACGCATGCTATATGGTGAGGGATTGCCTCAGACTTGGGAGGGGTGCACCTCCACAGACTTTTCAGCCACAACATGCCCCGTAGAGTACTGAGGCTATGGTTACAGCTCCAGCTGCTACCCCATCTACTCAACCTGCTAGAGGTGGAGGTCGGGGAGGTAGAGGTCACCCTAGAGGGGGAGGTCAGGCCAGATAATATGCCTTTCCTACCCGTACTGAGGCTGCTGCTTCCAATTCTGTCATCACATGTATTATATTAGTTTTTCACAAAGATGCATCGGTTCTATTCGATCCAGGCTCCACTTTATCTTATGTGTCCTCTTATTTTGCTCTACACTTGGGTGTACCTCCGGATTCTTTGAGTTCCCCTGTTTATGTTTCTACTCGTGTAGGAGATTTTCTTGTTATGGACCGCATTTATCGGTCGTGTTTGGTTACTCTTTGTGGTTTTGAGACCATAGCCAATTTATTATTGCTCAACATGGTAGATTTTGACATTATCTTGGGCATGGACTGGTTGTTGCCCCATTATGATATTCTTGATTGTCACGCTAAAATCCTAATGCTGCCTATGCCAGATGTACCGCGTGTTGAGTGGAGGGGTACTTTAGATTACACTCCCAGTAGAGTTATTTCTTTTCTTAAAGCTCTGTGTATGGTTGAGAAGGGGTATGATGCGTATTTAGCTTATGTGAGAGATGTAAGCATTGATACCCCTTTAGTTGATTTAGTTCCAGTAGTGCGGGATTTTCCCGATGTGTTTCCACCTGACCTTCTAGGCATTCCACCTGATAGGGATATTGATTTTGGCATTGATTTGTTGTCGGGCTCTTAGCCCATTTCTATTCATCCGTATTGTATGGCTCCTTCTGAGTTGAAGGAGTTGAAGGATCAGTTACAGGAATTTCTTGATAAGGGTTATATTCGGCCCAGTGTATATATCCTTGGGGGTGCTCCTGTCTTGTTTGTGAAGAAAAATGATGGTTCTATGTGTATGTGTATTGATTACAAAGTTACAGTGAAGAATCATTATCCTTTGCCTCATATTGATGACTTGTTTGACCAGCTTCAGGGCACATGGGTGTTTTCTAAAATTGATTTGTGCTCAGGTTACCATCCGTTGAAGGTTCGAGAGCCAGATATCCTGAAGATTGCTTTCCAAAGTCGGTATAGTCATTACGAGTTCCTTGTCATGTCATTTGGGCTGACCAATGCCCCAACAACGTTTATGCATTTGATGCACAGTGTGTTCCGGCTGTATCTTGACTTGTTCGTCATTGTCTTTATTGATGATATTCTGGTGTATTCCCGAAGTCGGGAAGATCATGAGCAGCACTTGAGGGCTGTGCTTCAGTCTGTGAGAGAGATGAAGTTATATGCTAAGTTCTCAAAATGCGAGTCTTGGTTGGATTTAGTGGCATTCTTAGGCCACGTGGTATCGAGTGAGGGTATTCGGGTGGATCCAAAGAAGATTGAGGCCGTGCAGAGTTGGCCCCGATCATCCTCTACTATAGAGATCTGCAGTTTCCTTGGCTTGAATGGCTACTACCATCATTTTGTCAAGGGGTTTTCATCTATTGCAACCCCTATGACCAGGTTGACCTAGAAGGGTGCTCCGTTCCAGTGGACGGAGGAGTGTGAGGTGAGATTTCAGAAGCTCAAGACAACTTTGACTACTGCCCCAATTTTGATATTGCCTACAAGTTTGGGGTCTTATACGGTCTATTATGATGCCTCGAGGATTGGCCTCGAAGCGGTGTTGATGTAGGACGGTAGGGTGATTTCCTATGCATCGAGACAGTTGAAGATACATGAGAAGAATTACCCTGTTCACGACCTTGAGGTAGCTGCCATTGTTCACACCATGAAGATTTGGTGCCATTATTTATCCAGGGTTTCCTGTGAGATTTATACTGACCATCAGAGCTTGCAACACTTGTTCAAGCAAAAGGATCTAAATTTGTGCCAGAGGAGGTGTTTAGAGTTGTTGAAGGATTATGACATCACTATTTTGTATCACCTGGGCAAGGCCAATGTGGTGGTCGATGCTTTGAGTCGCCGGGCAGAGAGTTTGGGGAGTTTGGCTTATTTACTAGCATCGGAGAGGCCTATGGCGATGTATGTTCAGGCCTTAGCCAACTAATTGTGAGATTGGATCTTTCAGAGCCAAGTCGGGTTCTAGCTTGCGTGATCTCTCGATCTTCCTTATTTGATCGTATCAGAGAGCGATGATATGGTGAACTTTATTTTCTTGTCCTCAAGGACACGGTTCAGCACGGTGATGCCAGAGATATGACTATTGGTGATGATGGAGTATTGAGGATGCATGGTCGGATTTATGTACCCAATGTTATGGGCTTCGAGATTTGATTCTAGAGGAGGCCCATAGTTCGCGGTATTCCATCCATCTGGGTTCCACGAAGATGTATCAGGATTTGAGGCAACATTATTGGTGGAGACGGACGAAGAAAGATATAGTTGGGTCTATAGCTCGGCGCATCATGTGTCAGCAGGTGAAGTACGAGCACCAGAGGCAGGGTGGATTGCTTCAACAGATAGAGATTCCAGAGTGGAAGTGGGAGTAGATCACCATGGACTTTGTAGTTGGGCGCCCAAGGAATTTGAGAAAGTTCAACGCTGTTTGGGTTATTATGGATTGGTTGACCAAGTCCACTCATTTCATTCCTGTGTGTACCACTTATTCATCAGAGTGGCTGGCAGAGATCTATATCCGAGAGATTGTTCGTCTGCATGGTGTTCTAGTGTCCATCATTTCAGATAGAGGTAATCAATTCACATCACGGTTCTGGAGGGTCGTTCAGCATGAGTTGGGTATTCGGGTGGAATTGAGTACAACATTTCACCCTCAGACTGACGGACAGTCCGAGTGCACTATTCAGATTCCAGAGATTATGCTCCGTGTGTATGTGATTGAGTTTGGAGGGTCTTGGGATCAGTTCTTGCCGTTGGCGGAGTTTTCTTACAACAACAACTATCAGTCCAGCATTCAGATGGCACCGTTTGAGGCTTTATATGGTGGGTGGTGTAGATCCCTGGTAGGTTGGTTTGAGCCGGGTGAGGCTAGACTATTGGGTACAGACATAGTTTAGGATGCTTTGAAGAAGGTTAAGGTGATTCAGGATAGACTCCGTACAGCCCAGTCTAGACAGAAGAGTTACGCGGACCGAAAGGTTCGTGATGTTTCCTATATGGTTGGAGAGCGGGTTCTGCTTTGGATTTTGCCTATGAAGGGCGTTATGAGATTTGGGAAGAAAGGGAAGTTGAGTCCGAGATTTATTAGACCTTTTGAGATATTGAGGCGTGTTGGGGAGGTTGCTTATGATCTTGCCTTACCTCGCAGATTGGCAGGAGTTCATCCGGTATTTCATATTTTGATGCTCCGAAGGTATCACGGTGATCTGTTGCAAGTGTTGGATTTCAGTCCAGTCCAGTTGGACAAGGATCTATCCTATGTTGAGGAGCTAGTGGCAATATTGGACAGGCAGGTTAGAAAGTTGAGGTCAAAGAACATTGCGTTTGTAAAGGTTCAATGGCGGGGTCAGCCGATCGAAGAGGCGACCTGGGAGACCGAACAGGATATGTGCAGCAGTTACCCTCATCTTTTCACTATTTCAGGTATGTATTTATGCTCATTCGAGGACGAATGACTGTTTAAGTATAGGAGGATGTGACGACTCGGCCGATCGTCTTAAGAATTAATACCCCGATCCCCTATTAACTACTTCCCCCGAGTTTATTTCTGTAATTTGATTTGCCAGGATGTTCGATTTTGAGTTTCAAAGAGTTTTGGGACACTTAGGACCTAAATGAGAGCTTAAGTGTTGGAAAATTGACCTAGTCAAAACAGTGTGAAGACGGCCTCGGAATGAAAATTCGATGGTTCCGTTAGCTCTGTTGGATGATTTCGGGATTAGGGGCGTGTTTGGATTGTGTTTTGGAGGTCAGTAGCTAATTTAGGCTTGAATTACCGAAAGGTTAAATTTTGAAGTTTCAGGTTTGATAGTAAGATTTTGATCCGAGGGTAGAAATAGAATTGCAGAAGTTGGAGTAGCTCCGTAGTGTTGAATGAGACGTGTGTCCAAAATGTTAGGTCATTCGGACGAGGTTTGATCGACTTTTTGATCGAAAGCATATTTTGAGAATTTTAGAGTTCTTAGGCTTAAATCCATGGGTAATTTGAGGTTTCGATGTTGTTGTAGGTGCTTTAAGGATAAGTACAAGTTTGGGTAGTGGTTTGTGACTTGTTGGTGCCTTTGGTTGAGCTCCCGAGGCCTCGGGATGAATTCGGATGGTTGACAGAATGATTTTGGGGTTATAGTTGCAGCTTCAGCTGTTGGTTCTGTCATAACCGCACTTGCAATTTGGGTTCCGCAGGTGCGGCGCCACAAAAGTGGCTTAGTGGATGCAGAAGCGAAATTATGGAGTTTCTTCAGGAACCGCAGAAGCGGTGGTAATTCCACAGGAGCGGTATTGCATCCGCGGATTGGGAGTCATAGATGCAGAAGCTGGACCTTAAGTTAGAAGTCGCATATGTGACCTTTGTTCTGCAGAAGTGAGACCATAGATGCAGAAACAGCTGGGCAAAAATATGAAATTTCGAGGGTTTGGCTTCAAAAGTTGGAAATTTGAATTGGAACTCGGGAGAGGGAGATTTTGGGAGTAAATTGATGAGGAGATCATTGGATAACAATTATTTAACCCTTTCTAATTATATTCCATCAATCTATAGTTAATTTCATCATTTAAATTTGGATTGGAGATGAAAAATTAGGGAGAAGTTGGAAGAAAGGTCTGAGACCTAGAGCTTGTTTGGATGGGCTTAAAAGCTGGTCAAACCAGCTTTTAAGCCACTTTTTAACTTTTAGTAGTGTTTGGAAAAAACAAAATGGCTTAAAAAAAGTTAAAATCAGCTTTAAAAAAGCCAAAACCAACAAGTTGGGTAAACCCAACTTTTTCGAAATTGGCTTAAAAGCCAGATATTGTTGACCAAGTATATTACATTCCTATCCCTTATTATTTTTCTTAATACCGAAATTACCCCTCATTAAAAAAATCCCTAAACATATTGTCTCTTTTTCTTTTGTCCATTCCTGTTGCAGTGTTCTTCTTCCTCTGCGTCCATAACTCTCCCCAACTTCAACACCAATTTGAAAGCCACTTCACAGTAAGTAATCTTCCCGTTGAATTTCAATTCCTAGTGTGTTTTCAAAGTTTTGGATTAATTTTAATTCCATTGGAGATTAGGGCTAATAGATAAGAGTAAAGATTGTATTGTTTCAATCCTGTATGTAAAGGGGTCCCAAGAATTTATGATAATAAACCAGTTACATATGCTTTGTTTGACTCTGGAACCAGATCATGGAAAAGGTTAAAATGAGAGTACCTTCAATTTAGACATGGGATTGGCGAATATATAAATACATATTGAAACTTCAAACTGTACCAGGCAAGTCATGTAGTTTCCCAATATATGTAATTTAAGTCAAGAAAAGTAAACTTCTGCTTATAAGTTTGTCCATAGAAAGGGTAAGAGATAACCATGATCCTAATAATGAGATTAATCGCTTTAAGGATATTTCTGTCTTTTTAACAAAAAAAAGTTCTTACGAGCACTTGTTTACTAAACACTTCAAGAACTTTTTTTAAGCTTCAGCACTTTTATCCAAACAGGTAACTGCTTATTTATAAAACAAGTTTCAGCACTTAAAAGTTACTTTTAAGCACTTGTGCTTAAAAGCTACTTTTTTCCAGCAAATCCAAACAGGCTCCTAGAATTTGACTTTTGATTGGGAATTTGACCTTAGATTTGGATAATTTTGGTATGCATGAACTCGTGAGAGTATGAGGATTCTGAAAATATAAATTTTACCCGATTCCGAGATATGGGCTTGAGGGGCATTTTGGTTATTTTACCTAATTTCGCGCATCAACTTAAAATTTCTTTGTAGAGTCAGTTACTTGAAGTGTTAGTTATATTATTAAATTTAAGTGAATAGATTCGGGCCATTTGGATTCGAGTACTCGTGGCAAGAGCGTGGTTTTGAAGTTATTTTGAGCCGGTTCGAGGTAAGTGGCTTGTCTAACCTTGTGTGAGGGACCTTCCCCTTAGGTTTTGGTATTGTTTTTAATTGAAATGCCCTGTACATGAGGTGACGAGTGCGTACTTGTGCTAATTCTAGTAAATCCGGTTTTTCATTAAGTAAATACTAGTATGTTCTCTTTTATGTTTTTACTACTTGCACTATTAAGCTTGTGTTATCTTAGGAAATACTGTCTAAGTAATTTAATTACTTTAATTGTTCAAACGGCTTTACCTGAATTCTGTGCATCATGCTAGACTAAGATTGCTTGTTGCCTTAATATGAAATTTGACATTTCTGATTACTTTCCTATTGCTTTTGTATATTTATATTGGGACTACGAATATGGGATTCCGGTAGCTCCCTACCTATGCTTGTTTATATTTGGGACTACAAATGTGGTATTCCGATAGATCCCCCTGCACAGTTATATAGAACTATGTGAATGCACCCAGTAGATTCCCCCAGTACTGGGTATTTACATTTGGGACTACAGAACGAGATTCCGGTAGATCCCCGCGCACTATGAGTTGGACTATGGGACAGGATCCCAGGAGATTCATTGGATATGTATATTTGGGAATACAGGGTGGTATCCTACGAGATCCTCGGTTGCTATTGGGTGCTGGACCTTATCTCTTTTCTGTGTTTACCTTGTCTCTGTAATAGTTGTTGCTGCCATTTATATCTTTCATTACCTTTCTCGCTGCACTTATTTATACTGTACTATTCTATACTGTCGAACTTTATATTTTATTTCACCTCAGTAGGGCCCTAACCTTCCTTGTCACTACCTGACCGAGGTTAAGCTTTGCACTTACTGAATACCGCTGTGGTGTACTCCTACCTTTTCTGCGCATGTTTTTAATGTGCAGATCCAGGTACCTCTACTCAGGCCTACTATTCTTTAGGCGAGGTGATTCTACGGGACTTCGAGGTATATCTGCCGTGTCCGCAGACCGAGGAGTTTCTCTCTCTATTCTATCTTGTAGCGATAGCCCTTCTATCTTTACTGTTGATGTAGACATTCCAGAGTTAGAGCATTTTACTATGTTTCACAACTTGTAGTTCATGGGTTTGCATGTTTTGGGAGTATGTATTGGTTTTAAGAAGTTAAATGTTGTGTATGCCGAGCGACACCTTTAAAACTCCATTTCATTTTCTCTATTTCTGTTTTAAATTATATTTCTTTTCTTCCGCAAGTTAGGGTTATTCTTCCGCATTTTAGGCTTACCTAGTCGTAGAGACTAGGTGCCATTACGAGGGTTCACGAAGGGCGAACCGGGTCGTGAAAAAACTCTAAAGTACATATAGCGTGTTTTAATATAAAATATAAGCAACTTTGGTTCTATGAATAGAGGATTTACTTCCATATATAAGACAAACCTAAAGCTATCCCTTAGTTACTTTTGCTACTTTTTAATTTCCTCTCACCCTCCTTTTTTTTATAAGGTTTTAGTACTTCATACAATTTCTTTTTTTTTTGTGAGAAAAAGTAATGCCAGGCACCAAGAAGGTATATGCTGTAAGTTATTTCCTACGTGTATATATGGACCAATAAGATTAGGCTCATAATTAATATTTAATTAATGAGTAAATTTCATCAGTCCGATCGGTTACTTGATGGACGTACCCAATTAAGTGAGAACATCTATAAATTGGTCCTCTCCCCACCATTAGGGTTACCGTATTTTATTTTCTTTCTTCCATCACTAAAGGCGGCAGTAACAAGAGCTAGGGCAAAGGGCGAGAAACCAATTTACCGATTGACGCTTCCACTTCTAGATAATAGATTTCGCTTCAGGTATATTTTCTACAACGATTACATGTAGGATTATCATGTTCAAGATCCTGGTATAATTATAGTTTATGCTTGCATGTGGTATCAGAGCCTGGATTACTTGAACAGATAATCTTCGTCACAACTAATTATAAATGCATAGTTATTTAGACATCATGTGCTGCCTTCGGCAACTATGAATTATAGTTTGTTAGTCGCCAAAGTGGCCAAACTAGTATTTCTAAGGAATTACACATACATAAAATTATACTTTATCCATAAAATTAATAAAATGCCTATAATTAAAAATTAGTGGATAAATTAATTTTTATTATTGTTAGAACTTAAGGATTTACCCAAAGATGAATTAAATATTCTATGAATAGTGAATATGATGAGGTAAATTAATATTCTTTGTCAAATATATATTGCCTGTCCAAAGATAGCATATATAATTGGTTAAAAATATTTAATTACCTATTAAGACTAAATGGCATTTAAATTATGATAGTGTGACGTAGTATTTACCCAAAAGAGAACTGCGGTATGCTTTAATTGTTTTGTTGAATCCATATTGATTTGTGAGCATGTCTTATCTATTTTGCAGCTATTCTTTTTCATTCGCTTGCTTTGTCAGTTACTGTGTTCAATGGATTAAACTTCTCTGAATGGCGTGAAGAAGTCCAGTTCTACTTAGGTGTGATGCATCTTGACTTGGCTCTGCTGAATAATAAGCCCACTTCCATTACTGATTCGAGCAGTGCAGATAGGAAATCATTCCATAAAGCATGGGAATGCTCTAACATGCTAAGACTTATGTTTATGCGAATGAATATTTCCAACAACATTAAGAGTACTATTCCACAAACAGAAAGTGCCAAGGAATACCTGAAGTTTGTGGAAGAACGCTTTTGTTCTGCAAATAAGTCTCTCGCTGGTACACTAATGTCACGACCATGACATTTGATGGGTCACGTATTATACCAAACCATATCATTGAGATGAATAACATTGCAACAAGACTTCAGACCATGGGGATGAAAGTGGATGACTTCTTCTTGGTTCAGTTTATTCTGAACTCGTTACCTCCTGAGTTTGGACCTTTTCAAATTAACTATAACACTGTTAAGGATAAGTGGAATGTTAGTGAATTGTCCAGTATGCTTACTCAGGAGAAGTCAAGACTTAAGAAACAAGGGATTCATTCGATCAACCTCATAGGTCAAGGAGCTGGTAAAGGACTTAAAGTGAGGGCCACCAAGTTCAAGAAGAAGAAAGCACCTCCTAAAGCCCAATAGGATGCTAACAAGGAACATAAGGCAGATACATGTCATTTCTGTAATAAGGAAGGACACTATCAGAAAGATTGCCTGAAACGTAAAGCTTGGTTCTAAAAGAAAGGTACAATTAGTGCTTTTGTATGTTTCGAACCAAATTTAGTAGAAGTTCCTAATAATACTTGGTGGCTTGATTCTGGTGCAACTGCTCATGTATCTACTACGTTGAAGGGATTCCTTATGACCCAAACTACAAATCAAAATAAAGATTTCTTGTTCATGGAAAATCGTATGAAGTCTCCAATTGAAGGCATATGGACTTATCATTTGATCATGGAGACTGGACATCACCTTGATCTATTATAGACTCTTTATGTACCTTCAGTTTCTAGGAATTTGATTTCTCTTTCAAGACTTGATGTTTCTAGATTTGATTTAAAGTTTGGAAATGGATGTTTCAATTTATATAAGAATGCTAATTTTTATGGTTTTGGTTTTCTTAGTGATGGTTTACATAAATTGAAACTTGATATTGGCTTTTTAGAATCCTTATTACTGTTCAACTTAATGTTGGAATGAAACGTAGTTCACTAGATGAAAGTTCTTCTTACTTGTGGCATAGACGTTTGGGTCATATATTCAAAGAAAGGATAGAGAGATTATTATAGAATGAGATTCTTCCGAATCTAAATCTTCCGATCTTACTATATGTTTGGATTGCATTAAGGGAAAGCAAACCAAGTATAGTAAGAAAGGTGCCACAAGAAGCACCCAACTTCTTGAAATTATACACATTGATATTTTTGGACTCTTTGATGTTCCATCTTTTGGTGGAGAAAAATACTTTATCACTTTTATCGATGATTTTTCACGTTATGGATACATCTATTTTATGAAAGAAAAATCTCAAGCAACAGATGCTCTCAAAGTGTTTGTTAATGAGGTTGAAAGACAATTAGATAAAAAGGTGAAAATCATTAGGTCAGATAGATGTGGTGAATATTATGAAAAATATAATGAGTCAGGACAATGTCCAGGTCCATTTGCAAAGTTCCTCGAGGAATGTGGCATATGTGCATATTATACTATGCCAGGAACACCTCAACAAAAAAGTATTGCAGAAAGGCACAATCGAACACTTATGGATATGGTTAGGAGCATGATAAGTAATTCCTCATTACCCAAATCATTATGGATGTATGCTCTTAAAATGCTGTATATTTATTAAACAGGGTTCCTAGTAAGGTAGTTCCAAAGTCCCCTTTTAAAATGTGGACTGAAAGGATACCTAGTTTAAGGCACCTGCATGTTTGGGGTTGCCATGCGGAAGCTAGAGTTTATAATCCACAAGAAAAGAAACTAGATTCTCGAACAGTAAGTGATTACTTTATTCGTTACCCTGAGAAATCCAAAGGGTATGTGTTTTACTGTCCAAACCATAGTTCAAGAATTATTGAAACCGGTAATGCAAGATTCATTGAGAATGGTGAAGTTAGTGGGAGTATTGAAAAGGAAAGTTTGGAAATTAAATAGGTGAGAGTCAATATTCTATTACCCAGAAGTGTACCTACTTCCACACAAATACCAAATATTATTCCAGTCGATGAAAAACACTTTGACAACACCGAGCAACATTTGGATAAAACACTGTCACGACCCGGATTTTCCTCCCTTGGGAGTCGTGATGACACCTACTAATAAAAGCTAGGCAAGCCAACTATTTGAACCAATTATCTTTTCCCATTTTTTTTAAATCCTTTAACAGTTAGAAACAATATCTTATAAACAACGAAATTTTTAAACAAGCTGAAGAAACGATAAAATATTTGAATAATTATCCAATATAACATCTTATGCAAAATCTACCTAGAGCTGGTGTCACGCTTTAAAGGCAGTCTAAAATTACTACAAACAAGGTCTGAAAGATAAATAATACATTGTTTCTGAACTATGTAAATGAAACGGGATGAAGGGATAAAGGGAGAAGCCAGGGCATGCGGACGCCTGCAGGACTACCTTGGAATCTCCACCGGACTGAAGGCATCCACCCAAGCTAAGGTCCGAATGTTGCTGCTCCACGACCTGCACAGTGCAGAGTGTAGTATCAGCACAACCGACCCTTTGTGCTAGTGAGTGCCTGGCCTAACCCCGGCAAAGTAGTGACGAGGCTAGGACCAGACTACCAAATATGTCACGACCCAAATTCCACTAAGAGTCATGAAGGCGCCGGACACCGCTGTCAGGCAAGCCAAGCAAAATACTTAATTAAATACTCGTTTTAATAATTTGGAAAACTATGATTTTTCCTTCGATTTTCACCAGTCAAAGATAATCATTTCAAATCAAATATTAATGTTAAGAAGTTATACAAGATACCCCATAATCATCCCAGAACTCGGTGTTATAAGTGCATGAGCAATTTCTAGGAAATAATGTAATACAACAATCGTCCAGAATACAGTATTGGATAGAAAGTAAATACAATAATTTGAAAGAGACTCTGCTGGCTGTGGGTCGTATCGAGAAGTGCAGCTCACCCAAGTCCCCGTATCAACCATGCTGCTATGCCCACTAGGCCACTAGAGATTGTGAGCACGTGATTTTTTGCCATATAGGAATTACTCCCAGAAAATATAAGAAAATAATTTTTTTTTTATTTTTTGCGATTTTATAGGATTTTGTCAAAATTTGTGCTAATTGTTTGCATTTCTGTGCATGTTTACTTTTGTTTAAAATCATAAAAAATACCTAAAATACCATGCATTGTATTTAGGTTTTATTTTTATATTTTTAGGATTAATTAGTAATTATTTGTTTGATAAAAAAATGTAAATCACAAAAATTGGCTTACTTGTGAATTTTTAGCATTTTAATTTAAAATTAGTAATTTTACTCTTAATTTAGGAGTAATTAATTTTTTAAATACTATACTAGATAATCAGCTTAATGTTTTAAAATTAATTTATTTAGGAGTTTTAATTTAGGTTTTAATTAAAATAGGAAAAGAGAACAATTGAAAAAAAATAGAAAAAAGAATTAAAAAGAAAAGGCTGTTTGATTGAGGCCGAAATCCTTAGACCCAAACAATCCCTTGACGAATCCGCCCCAAACCCGCTCCAACTCACCTCTGGTAACCTGGTCCAGCCTCTCCTTCAAACGAAACGACCCCGTTTCGGAACACCCCCATCTCAACCGTTGGATCAATTAGATCCAACGAACCGAAAATCCTCACTCTCCAACTATATAAGTGTCCGAACCATGGTAAAAAACTAGAAACCCGTCCCTAATTTTCTTCGTCTCTAACCATAGAACCCTAGAATCTGCCACCCCAAATTCTTGAAACCCTCCCCGAAAATTGAATTTTAGAAGATTTCAGTTCGATAATGAGATTTTAACCCGGGGGTCGGAATAGAATTCTGAGAGTTGCAGTAGATCCTTTATGTCATTTGGAATGTGCGTGCAAAGTTTCAAATCATTCATACGAGTTTTGGTAGACTTTTTGATCGAAAATGTGTTTTTAGGGTTTTTGGAAATTTTAAGCTGGAATTCGACGAAAAATAGGCATTTTGATATTGTTTGTAGCGTTTCGGAGGTTGAAAAAAGTTTGAATGATGTTTTAGGATGTGTTGGTGCCTTTGGTTGAGGTCCCGAGGGCTTCAGGTGTGTTTAGGATGCTCAATGGATCATTTTTGGAACTTGTTGAATTGTAGAAAATCTGGTATCTGGTTTCCTTCATCGCATTCGCGAACCTTCCTCCGCGTTCGCGTAGAGTCATTCCAGAGGGAGGTCAATTTGTTCTTCAAGATCGCATCAGTTGGGTCACGATCGAGGATGTATGTTCCTTCCCTCTTCGTTTTTGCATCCCACCCTTCGCGTTCGCATAGTAGAAAAGGAGCCGGTGGATCAATGGTCATTTTCCCCTTTGCGTTCGCATGATATTGTCCGCGAACACGTAAACCGCCCCTCTTCCTCCTTCGCGATTGCATGATCTACCCGACGTTTGTGTAGGCCATTTCAAAAGCCCTTCAATTTTATTCTTCGCGATCGTAAATGATTTCTCGCGATCGTGATTCACAAAAGACCTGGGCAGACTCTTAATATCCCAATTCGAGGGTTTAAGCTTATTTCCATAATTTCGAATTTGGGAGCTCGGGAGGGGCGATTCTTGAAGGCTTTTGCATATGGGTAACTTGGGTAAGTGATCTCTACCAACTTAGATCAATTTCCATGATTCCTAACTTAAATCTAGCGTTTAAATTTCGAATTTGGTGGAAAACTCTAAGAAAAAAACTGGATAAACTGCATAGGCTAAATTATTGGGTTTTGATTGGGTTTTTGACATCCTATTTGAGAGATTCTTTTATCAATAGACTTGTGTGAGTGTGAAGATTCTGAAAATAAAAATTTTACCCGATTCCGAGACGTGGGCCGGAGGGGCGGTGTATTGTCTGGGAGGTCTGCGGTCAAAATTTTGCCTAGGTCTAGGGAAACTTTGGCGGGAGGGAGGTGATTGGTAGTAAGAGGGTTGAGCATTATAAGCTTGGTAGACAGGTGCTAGTTGAGAGTATCTAGGTGAGGTGGGTTGATATGTGAGAGGTGGAGATGATTGGCAAACGGGAGGTGGATTTTGATAGGAGGGTATGGGTGCTTGGTAATTCGGGATAGGCTGATATGTAAGTGGAGGTGATGGGTAAGTTTGGTATTTTAGTGGTGATTTGGCTCCCTATGTGACCATCACGACACTCGCATCCTTCTTCTTGGATGTGCCACCAAACTGTAAGGCCTTGTTGGTGGCCTGCAATGCTTCAAGATTAGTAACCATACCATTCCTAAATCCTTCCTTAATTCTTTCACCCAGTTTGATGATATTGGAGAATTTTTGACCCTCGATCAGCATCAAGCTCTCATAATATTGTGGATCTTAAGCCCGGATGAAGAACCTATTAATCTATTCTTCTTCTAAGGCTGGCCTGACCTTTGCAGCTTTTGATCTCCAATGAGTAGCATACTCGCAGAATGTTTCAGTAGGTTTCTTCTTCAAATTCTAGATGTAGAATACATCTGGTGCATTCTTTGTATTGAATCAGTATCTATCCATGAAATCTGATGCCATGCCTACCCAACTTGTCCATTTCTTGGGGTCCTGGCTGATGTACCAGGATAAAGCATCCCCCTTCAGACTTTTCATGAAGAGCTTCATATGGATCTTCTCATCCTTTCCGACTTCGACCAGCTTATCGGAATATGTCCTCAGGTGGACTCTGGGATCTCCTGTTCCATCGAACATTTCGAACTTGGGAGGTTTGTACCCATCCGGAAGTTCAACATCTTGCTGAATGCAGAGGTATTCATAATTCAACCCCTCGATACCTTTGTTACCTTCCACGCCCTGAACTCAGCAAGTCAACTTCTTGAGTTCTGCTGCCAAGTTTCTGATAAGGGTTTCTTTGTTATCAGACTCGGGTGCATTTGAGATTGGTTGAGTTTAGTGGGGTACAATATCCACGTAGATAGGAGTGTTATGGAGATGGTCATTTGTGGTGTTTAGTGGTTCGGGAATGAGTAGTGGAGTATTGTTGGGAGTGTGGCATGTAATGCATTGTTGAGCACGAGCAGGTTGTATCTGTGGTTGTGGGGTGTTCTATGGAGGTGCGGGATTTTGGGTGTTGGGATAGTTGACATTAGGCGTGGTGAGAGAGAATGATAAGTTTGCCAAGTTCTGAACCTGATCCAGTTGTTCTTGGAACTTCAATAATTTCTGCTCAAGTTGGGCAGTAGTTTTCTTAGCAACCGGGGTACCCTGAGGAATCTCAGTTCTTTCAATTTCCTTTGTAGCGCTTGAATCTCCCATTCTTCCTTTGTTCTTGTTCCGGATAGGACTCAGAGGAGGAGAAGGTGGAGGGCCCTTGGATCTTGTGGAGTATGATGATGGTGCCAGAATGCACGAACTAACCTTTGGGGAGGGGTATAAAAATAAAATAAAACAGAAAAGGTAATAAGTTAGTGCAAGTTATGAGAAAAATGTTGCAGTATTTAAACACATTGTGCAAGAATATAAATCAAGTCCTAATTTGGGTGCCCTGTTGTGCCCGAGTTAGGCCTAGCAACAAATAGTTTTGGAGAACTTATAATGCTAAATGCCTCATTTTATTGATAAAAAACAAGACGAATCCAAAACGACTCTAAATAACAGAAAGTAAATGTCACTATTGGCCATTGGACTTATTACATTAAACTAAAGAATCAAAAGACTCTTAACTACGTGATCCCAGAAGGACCTTCCCCAGATTTGGCATCTTTGTCTTCCTCGAACAACTTCACCAGCTCACGTAGTCCTAGCAGTAAATAAGCTCGGGCCAAATGTCCGCCTACATTTCCTTCAGTGTTTTGACAGTCTTCAATCCTCTTGATGAACTTTCCTTCCAGCTCCACTAGACCCCGCTTCAAATACCCTAGCTTCTTGTTGGCATTGACAGCCATATCTTTCCATTCCTCGATCAACTACTGATGGGCTTCTCTTATTTCCCAGTGCTCACTTTCACAATCTCGAATTCTCTTGCGCAGTTGATTATACTTAACTTGTGCTTCAGCCTGCTCATCGATAATTCTATGACCTCGGACGACCCAGGGCTGACCCATGCCATTGTCTTCCAACCAACCCGAATAGTGCGGCACACAACTGACGTGATACCTGTTTGGCTCAATAGATTCTTTCTCCAAAATGAGTTTGCTATGCCACAAGTGCTGAGCTTGGCACCTGTGAGGGCTATCATCGTCCTGGAAGCTAGCCCTGAAGTGACTCATTTTGTCGATCCTTGGTATGATTTGCTTTCTCCCAGCCTGCCTCATGTCTTGGAGGGGAATGTAGGGATAAGTTCCTCTTAGACCAATTAGTATGAGAAACAGTACGTCTCTAGATCGAACAATGAATTCTTCCGTAGGGAACCACTCGGCCATCCATTGTACCTGGTCTTCTTCAAGATTTTCAAATAATTCTACCTATCCTCTAGCGTCCTCTGGTTGAGCAAACGTTTAAGGCATATAATTCATACGCCTTGGCTGGTGGAAGGCGATGTGATCATCCCAGTCTCTGCATAGGATCTCTTGCCGGTATTCCCCTTTCTGGAGGTGTTCCATGAGCTAGAGCTGAAGTAATAAGTTGCAACCCTCAAAATGATTGCCCTTTTCCTGGAAGTTGTCCAGGGCTCGGTATATCTTAGCGACGATCATGGGCACTATACTGAAAGGCTTCCCATCAATTCCTTCCATCAGAGTCATGGTTACCATGGCCAGTCTAGTGTGGACCCTAACTTTCTTCATAGGGAATACTATCATTCCCAAAAAGCAAAACATAAAAATAAAGACCCTTCTGTGGATATATCCCAATGAGGTGAGGGCGAACTCATCTGAATAGGTGAGGTATGATATGCTATGGCCGTAACTCTCTTACAGATAGCCGAATGGGATGTAAGAGTATTTCAGGCAAGTTAAATCTGGGTTCTTCTTCTGTCCCATCATCTTAAGGAAACCTCTACCCTTGCGATTCTCCAGCATCAGCAAACCCGGAGTCTCCCAAGGAATGCCAGGTAAACCTCCAATTTTTTCGAGCAAAGGAGTCATTTCAAGGTCCCTAAAGCGGAGCACGGACTTTTCACTACCCCACAACAATGTCGCAACCTCTATGATTCTGTTGTTAGGCTGAATTTCTAGGAGAGAAGGCAAATTCCCTAAGTATTTGTGGACGAGCATCAGATCACTCGAGTGGAGGTCTTTCCGCCAATTTAGCAGCCTTGGATGAATGTTGGTTACCACGCCAAATCTGGGGATTTCGAGCCTCATTTTATGTAAAACAAAGCGTTAGGCCCTTACCCCACCGGACTCGACTATTTAAACCAATAATTAGCATAACTAGCATTTAGTTCTCCAAATAAATGCACAGAATACGGAGGTGTCCGTTAGGGTTTCAAGGAAACCCGATGGACTTTGGACAAAGTTATCCTAATGAGTCATTATGTGGACAACATAACTTACTTGGCTAGGTTTGACCATGATGCATGTACAATTCAAATGGAGTAAGGTTTCTATTGGGGTATTAGACAGGTACCCTTGAGCGGAAAACTCAAGAGGGAAAGGCACGGAACTATCGATTGCACCGCTGATCGACTGATTTTACTGCAAATACGCCTTTGCCAAATTTAGGAGGTGATAATATTGGAAGAGCGCAACCACTCATTATAATCGTTGCTATTGTATTTATTTGGCATGAGTGGAATATGATGTTGAAGATGCAATTTACAGGAATGAAAAAAATTGACATGTATTTCCACGTTCATAAATGTTTACTGTAATTGCTCAAAATTACAATGGTATTGATGGAAAGCAGTAAATGAAAGTAGTTAAAGAAAAAGAAACAAAAGACAAGTCAGTGTCGAATAAAGGCATTAAACAAAGCAATAAAGAAAGCAATAAAGTCACATATGACATGAAATGGTAAAAGCCTAAGGAATCCCTAGCAGAGTCGCCATGCTGTCGACGCCCCCTTTTTTTCTAAAAGCAAAATCGGGTTTACGACAGTTGGGAAGACAACTCTATTACCGTGTGGGAATCGGGTTTTTGGATTTGAAGAGTCGCAACCTAATGATAAAGTGCATTAGAACACTAAGGGAAAGAATTGAGACGAAGAACCAGAGTTTGGGTAAGGGCTAGAAATTATCTCGAGGGGAAGGTGTTAGGCACCCCTCAAGATCCACTAGTGTGGTTCCCGGCCATGTTACAATTGTGACTTTAAGCAAGCAAACAT
>MU752480.1:123031-141202 GCA_026770625.1 Nicotiana glauca | reverse complement strand
CATTATTTACTTTTATTACCGCTGAGTTGGAAGTACTCACTCGAATCCCTGCACCATGTGTGCAGATTCAGGTATTTGGAAGCTTAGCTGAGCTTTGTGCTGATCCAGAGTTTCATTTGAGATCGTCGAGGTAGCTGCCTGGCGTCCGCAAGTCCCAACACTCCCCCTTATTTCTCTATTGTTTTATTCTTTCCGCGTACATTCGGGCTTGTAGATTTATTTTCAGTATTGTTCTGATATTCTGATAGAGGCTCTTGACTCGTAGCCCCAGGTCTTTGGGAAGTTATGTTGTTCTGTGAGATTTTCGGGATATTGTTATAACTATCAGCATATTTGGTTTATATCACTGTTAATGACTTAAAATAAATGATTTTGAGCTCTAAGCTCGGGTTGAGAGTATATTTGGTCGGGCTTGCCTAGCCGTTGGGTTGGGCGCCGTCACGACCGAGTTTGGGGTCGTGACACCACCCTTAGCCGGGGCATCTCTGAACTATTCGGTGAATGTAGCCCTCTTGTCCTGCTGCATATGCTCCCTACCTCTCAAACAATACCCCTTAATCCTATGAGCAATCTCCACCACTAGCTAATAAAGAGTCCCATCTCCACCTCTCGGGCCATGTTAGCCCTAATGCAAAAATGCAACACTGCAACAAACCTATGCACCCTCTATGCGTCAGTAGGAAGTATCATCAGTGCATAACGGGATAACTCTGAAAACATCACCTCATAGTCGGTCACAGACATCTGACCCTACTCAAGCTACTCAAAATGATACCGTACCCCTTCTCTCTCAGAGGGTAGGATATACCTTTCTAGTAATAACTGTGTGAACTAACCCCAAGTGATGGAGGAGAACTTACTATCTTTCCAAGAACATACGACTGCCACCATCTACGGGCCCTGTCCTCCAGCTGGAAAGTAGTGAAGTCAACCCCATGCCACTCCAATATCCTCATGTTGTGCAGTCTTTCCCTGCACCTATCAATAAAATCATGGGCATCCTCGTGACGCTCACCCACGAAGACAGGAGGGTGAAACCTGGTATACCTGTCCAATAACTTCTGCGGATCACTATCCACAGCTGGTTTGGGATCGGGTACCACTGTAGCAACTGGCTGAGCCCCATCTGCGGGTAGTACACCCGGAGTCTGATACACTGTAATAGCATGACTAGGAGCTTGAGCAGTAGGGGTCTGTTTAATTTAAAACAAGAGGTAATTAGCAACATAAAATAATAGTTATACAGCGCAAAATAATAGTCTATCAACGTGTTCGCATTTTTACTTAACCAAAACAGTTCTAGCTTTTCTTATGTTGAATTTAAAACAAGAGGTAATTAGCAACGTAAAATAATAGTTATACAACACAAAATAATAGTCTATCAACGTGTGTGCCAAGACCTGATATCACAAGTATATGGGCATCTAGTAGAATATACAAAAGAATAAATCTATCCTACTGTCTGAAACATAATAGACAATCAAAAACTAAGAGAGACTCCATCACGCTGCTGAACGGCATAGGAATGGAGCAGCTCGTCGTGGAATCTTGGACTACTATTAAGAATGCGCACTAGCTTGATAGCAAGATGTACTTGCCTCAAAACCTGTACAATTATGTAGAAAAACGTAGTATGAGTACATAAACAACATGTACCCAGCAGCTATCCAGCCTAACCTCGAAGACGTAGTGACAAGGGGTCGACTTTACACTTAATAAGGTCAATACCAATTAATGATTAAATATTACACTAAGCATGAATAACATGGACATAATAGCAAGCTCAGAGTTCACAAAGAACAATATATCAGTTTCAGTCATATCTTATAAAAATGTCCCTTTAAAGTATTTAACAGATTAAGTCGTGAATAAGGTTTCACATAAATATCATGCACACATTATGTCGAGGTCGTACTTCTCGGTCCAACATAAAAGAAACTGCACACTGCTAGAGGATAGAATGGTGCGAACCATAGATGCATCTATTTCTACCGAGGCGATCGGCCCGATCAACAAATATCAATTATCTTCAAGAAGCAAATAAAGGCGCATTCATGGTCAAATAAATTCACATAAGTGCACAATTTAGCGCACACGTTCACTTATATTTATTTTCAATCCCTAACATGTCCTGAGTGATCTTATTAGTGTGAAAAGATATAAATTTTTTCAAATATGGCATAATACGGGTCCTAAACTACCCGTACAATTAACATAATAGTAGCAGTGCATGAACTCTCGTCACCTCGTGTGTACATAGCTCCCACAATTAGGAACACATAATTAGTTAACTCACCTATTGCGATAATTTCCTCTTACAAGGTTAGAAAGGAGACTCACCTCGCTTCAAAACTTACTTCCAATATCAAGAACGTGCTTACATCCTCAATTTGGAGTCGAACGATCCGAAACTAATTAAACGAGGTAGGATCTAGTCAATACAAGCTCAAGAGCTCAAGTTAATACAAGCTCAAGTTTCCTAAAATCCATCCCCATGCCCACATGCCCCGATTCCTGAATTTTTGAAAAAAGTTGTTCTCTATTACCTAAGGATCAAGAATATATATTTTCTACTTCATTCCATAACAAATTTCGTGGTTAAATATTTTTTTTATCAAACCCTAAGTTTTTTACCGTAGTCTCATGATTTTTGACTAATCTTTATGTGTTAACAAAACCCAAGTATTAAACGCACAATAAGTATGGATTGTCACACCTCCTTTTTCACTACACCCGCAAGGGCATAAAGGAGTTTTTCCAATTAAAGGACAATCGAAATGTGATTTATTATTAAAAAAATAGAGTAGCCACTTGGGAGATTAATGGTGTCCCAAGTCACCGGTTGAATCCTGGATCGAGGAAAATATAACTCTGTTAACAGTCCGCGAACCCGAAATCTGAGTAAGGAATTCTGTTAACCCGGGAGAAGGTGTTAGGCATTCCAGGATTCCGTGGTTCTAGCGCGGTCGCTCGACTGTCGTGTTTAGCTAATTTGTCTGATTTTATTACATGATGAACCTATGTGCCGATTTTAACTTTTAATCGCTTTTATATAAATTTTTAAAGAAAGTTGAATATCGTTTAAAGCGTGTCTTTGGACCGCGTCACATGAAATGCACCCGCAATCCTGAACACATTTTATTCAACGTTTTGGGATTTGATTTGGGTCACATGAAATGCACACCCGAGTTTAGGAAGGTAATGTTATTAAAGTACGCGCCTAAAGAGACTAACGCGCTATTATCTTTGGGGAAGACCATGAAATTTGCTAAACGGCCCGTCCCGGAATCTATGTATTTTTATAATAGACATTTATTGAGGGACCCACGATTTATGTATTTTGTTTAGCGAGGATCATCTCATTTATTACTTAAAGGTCAAACCTAAAGCAATATAATTTTCTATTTTTATTTGTCTCTAATAATAAAAGAAAAAGTCCTAAATAATTTGTTACCCTATTAAAGAAAACCAAATGATAATTCTGCACCAAATCCAACCATTGGGCTCCGAGGTAAGCCCAACGAAGAGAAATTGCACTCATATCTACACCAATAAACTGACCTGTCACAGAACTCAGCCCAGGCCCAAATGTACATAGACATCAGAACTGGACCTGGGTTGCTCGTTAGAGGGACTGAAGCCTGCCCCTCTTGAAAAAGGGTGTTAAGCGCAAGTCGTTAGACCCAAAAAAGTCTCAATTCACTTAGAACAAATGCCCACTAAAGTTGTCTCAAATTATCCTACTCAAGGTGATAATGAATAATTTGGTTCTAGTTTCATGCCCAAGCCTATACATCTAAACGTATTACAGCATTACTCAAAACACATTAATCAAGCTAAAGCATTTACTACCCAAACTCTAATACTTATTTGAGAAGCCTACTTCAAGTTAGTGCAACTATTCAAGTGAAGTTGTTTAAGCTATGAATTGACACATGCGATTATAGAAAAGTCACAACTAACTTATATTATGACATTAGTTCAGTTAATCATATATTAATAGCACAACTAACTAGGTTACCTACAGCAAATCTAAATAACTCATTTAGTCTAGTACAACCAGTTCTAATTACAGAGTTTAAGCGTATGAGATAGACATTTTAACTAATGTTCAAAACTAACTAAAATCAAACTACACTACATAGGTGTGATGAACAGTCTTATAGAAATCTCATTATTACAATCAACTCCGATGAACACATTGAATCAATTGAAGACTTCAACAATATTGTGCTTCCGCTTTATTCCATTTTTCAGCTAAAGATCTATATGACTGTGAGATTCAAGACGTGTACCTAGTATTCAAATCACATCAGAATGAAGAAGAATCAGCAGCAATGAAAAACAGAGATCAACAACAGCCAGGAACTAGTTCAACAATCCAGAAGGAGTTCGAAACAAAACAGAACTAAGAAATCAACCACAAACCACTTGAATGCACCCAAATAGACGTGAAATTGAACTCAAAACACTTTTGAAACTTCAGCAGAGCAAAACTCAACCAAAAACAACCTTAATTAGACCCAAAATCACTCGAAATGAACCTCTAAACTTCAACAACCAGAGATGGAACTAGAAGATGTGATTCAATAACCAGAAAATCGACATCAACCTAAAGTTTTTCAAAAGAACAATGTTTTTTTGGATTTTTGAAGATTTTTTGTTGTTTTTGGTTTTTGAAATACAAGATCTAAGACTTGGATTTTTTTTTTTTTGAATTTCAAATTCCTTGCTCTAAGAAACTTGGAGACTGATTTTGGGGGGAATTCTAGGGGCTGAAACTTGTGAATGAAGTAAGGGCCATGCCCTTTTGTAGGCACAAAGGAGGCCTATCAGATTTTTTAGTTTTTCTTTTTTAGTCCTTATTCAATTTCAATTTTAATCCTTTATTTATCAACTTGTTACTCAAGTTATCCTACTATTTTTACTGATATTTCATTGTGACCCCAACCTAGAAGTTTCTAGGGGGTACTAGATCAATTACTAAGGAACCTTTACCCCTGAAAATACTCCAATTACCCTTGACTTAATCCAAAACTACCAATCTAGTACAACTATATCCAAACAATTCTCTAAGCTCTAAGACTGAACTATGGAATCCTAATTACTACTGTCTTATTATCGATTAAATTGCGTTAACAACCAAAAATGAGTATCAAACTATACTAATCTAACTAATAACAGATGGGAAAATTCTAGAAAAAGTCTAAAATACGATAGCGTCAACCAATTATAACAAACATACTAATCACAAGAGAAGGAACCTATTAAGATGAATGATTACCAAAATTAAAATCCAAAGAAAACAAACTTAATTACACTAACCCTAATTCCAACTTGATGAAGCAGAAGAATTATGAAAAAGAAGATAAAAAAACAAAAGGAATCAATTAAACAAATAGGCAAGCAAACTTTACAAAACAAGAACAAAAAATAAAAAATAAAAATAAAGAAATAGAAAAACTCAATGGCAATTCTCGGATTTACAACTCGGTAAATTCCAGTGTGATTTGAGTGTATTTGACCGTGTATTCTTCATGGGGAAGGTCCAAGGATCATGTGGTATCAATTTGGGTAGATTTGATGCAACTAGAGTTTTGACTGGAAAAACTTAAATCAAGATTCGAGCAGTGCCGACATGATTTGAGGGACGGGGTTAGGGGGTTGTGTAAAGAAACTCCAGGCGGTCTAGTGTTGTTAATTTGGATTGATTTGGGATGAATGGCGTCTTGGCCGAAAAATTTCAATTCTAGATTCGAAAGATTTGGCTGTGATTCGAGGGAAACCAATGGTAGATATGGAATGAGGAGGTGAAGGAGAAGAGGTGGTGTAATTTTGGGCGTCATTGGAGACTTGCCACCGCCGGCGACAATTTTCTACCGGCGGCATTACGTTAAGGGTTCTGAGTGTTTGTGAGGGAGATGAGACGGGGGGGGGGGAGGGGGGTTAGGGCTGTTCCGAGCCTTTTATATTAATTGGCCCTCAGTTCTCTACAGTTGGATCTAAGATCCTTGACGGCTGAGATTAAAAAACCTGATAAAACGACGTCGTTTAGAGGGAAGGGTCTTTGGAATGGGTACTAGGGACGGGTATGGGCTGCTTGGGCGGGTATTTTTGTTTGGGCTAAGCCACCTGAGCCCAAATCAGGTCCTTTCTTCTTTGTTTTCTCTCTTTCATTTTGTTTTCTTTTTCTCTTTTTCTTATTTAGTATTGTATTTTAATTTGTATTTTTATATTTTTTCTGATTTTATAAAAAATACAAAATTAAAATAAAGACCTATTTTATTTCCAACACTAAGCTAACTAATTCCTAAAAATTGATTAAGTCCTATTTAAAGTAAACTCAAGACGAATTCAACAATTAACAATTAAAAATACAAAAATAGACTATTTTGTTATTTTCGTTATATTTCGTTCTAAAAACAACTTAACCCCTACTTAATCCTAAAATGTGAAATTAAATCTAAATGCAAATGCCAAATGTATTTTTTGTATTTTTCATATGAATTAAAATGCACAAATAAATGCAAACAATTAACACAAAATAATACAAAAATTTACAAAATTGCAAAATAATGAAAGAAATTATTTTGTTTGAATTTTTGGGAATAATTCGCTTAGGGCAAAAATCACGTGCTTACAGCTGCCCCTCTTTACTCGGGAACACGAAGAGTTTCCGTGCAAAGATAAGTGAGCTGACATGAGTGATTTTTGCCCGCTTGAATATTCCGTGTGAGCATATTTAAAAATTTGGACCGCACCCTGCTTCAGAGGTTGCCTACATATCCTGAGCTAAACAGGAATCGGGTCAGTGTAGTTCGGGAAGGTTTGGTAGCTGGGACTACCGGGAGCTGTGATTTCATTGCTGTTGCTGCTGCTACTGCTCGCTGACCTCCCTTATTACACGGCCTTAAAATAAAAGAACCTAGCCTAAGATATGATCTATGAATTACAAAAGGGTCCTATCTATGTTTTCTAACTTGCTCTTGTGTTGCCTTGAAGTTGTATTCATCTACTGGAATCCTTGTTGTGGTCTTGAATTGTGATTGGAAATGATTTGCCATTTCTCCGAGTGATGCTTGACTGCTGAAATTTGAAATATATGCCTCTATTCTTCAGGAGGGCTCCTGATTGCTGAAGCTTGGAAAGTATTCCCTTGTTTTCCAGGTAGGCTCTTGACTGCAACAAAATAGACAAACAAAGAAAATTTTCTACCCCAGTTTGGTGACTGGGCACATCATGCTATCCAATATCAAAAATTAAAAGCTAAAATTTGAATTGCACTTCCCTTGTTCTCCAGGTGGGCGCCTGACTGCTGAAGCTTGAAAAATATTCCTTTGTTATCCAAGTGGGCTCCTGATTGCTGAAACTTGAAAAGTATTTCCTTGTTCTCTAGGTGGGCTCCTGACTGCAACAAAATAGACAAACAAAGAAATTTTTTTGCCTCGGTTTGGTAACTGGGTACAATATGTTATCAAATAGTAAAAGCTAAAATTTGAATTGCACTTCCCTTGTTCTCCAGGTGGACGCCTGACTGCTGATACTTGAAAAGTATTCCCTTGTTCTCCAGGTGTGCTCCTGATTGTTGATCTTGAAAAGTATTCCCTTGTTCTCCAGGTGGGCTCCTGACCGCAACAAAATAGACAAACAAAGAATTTTTTTTTTAAGTTTGGTAACTGGGTACAACATGTTATCTAATATTAAAAATTAAAAGCTAAAATTGAATTGTACTTCCCTTGTTCTCCAGGTGGGCGCCCGACGACTGAAACTTGAAATGTATTCCTTTGTTCTCTAGGTGGGCTCCTGATTGCTGAACTTGAAAAGTATTCCCTTGTTCTCCAGGTGGGCTCCTGACCTCAACAACATAAACAAACAAACAAAAAAAATTTCTGCCCCAGTTTGATGGCTGGGTAAACTTGTGAATTGTCACCTAAGCTATTGATGCGACGGTGAGAGTAAAACTAAAGACTTGATTGACCTATACGTCCCTTGTGGGTGAAACTATTTAACTAAGATTTTTATCCTAGGAGAAAATTCATCAGACTAGGTTTTCTGTTATCTTAGGAGAAAGATTCATCAGACTAAGATGCAGACCCTAGGAGAAGATTCATCAGACTAGGTTTTCTATTATCTTGTTATCCTAAGAGAAAGTTTCCTCAGACTACGATTTTGATCCTAGGAGAAAGTTCATCAGACTAGGGTTTCTATCTTAGGAGAAAGTTTCATCAGACTAAGATTTTGATCCTAGGAGAAAATTCATCAGACTAGGTTTTTGTTATCTTGTTATCTTAGGAAAAAGTTTCATCAGACTAAGATTTTGATCCTTGGAGAAAATTCATCAGACTAAGATTTTGATTTGGAGGAAAATCCATTAGACTAGGACTTTTATCCTAGGAGGAAAAAATGTGAAAAGCAATGGCAACATTTTATGCGCACTAGCAAGATAGGCAAGGGCAAAGATTTGAGAAACGTCCCTTTTGTCGGCTTTCCTCTTCTTCCTTTTCTTCCTTTCATTTCCTTACTATTGTTGAACCGACTTTCTTGCACTGATTTGTTCATGTTTCAAACAAAGAAAACTTATGAGTTTAAAATGTGGTGGTTGGTTTGGTGGCCTTGAACTTTGAGGGCGACTCTTTCTGCATTTGCCAAGATGACTGATTTCCACTCGAGGACCTTGCTTGTTTCTGGACTAACCCCTTTCTCTATCATAGTCATCACATAGAATACCCTCCCACTATCTTCTATCTGTTGTGTTTCGTGAACTGGTATCTCCCCATCCTTTATGTCTCATGTAAATTCCAAAGCACGATTATTGCCCCCCATTCTGTGTGTATGATGTTCTTCCTCAGCTTAAACATGCTTCAGCTTTAAGGTTTATTGCTCCTTCAATTGCCATGATAACTGCTTCCCCTTCGAAGATCTTGCTTGTTTATTGATTAAACACTTTCTTTGTTATCTTTGACACGGATAATACCTCTGACCCGTTCACCAAAACACCCTCCATCTATTGCATGGTTCCTGTATCAAACCCTTATATTTCTCACGAATCCTGAAGCCCGTCAATTGCCACCCACTCAAGATGCATGTTGTTCTTTCTTGACATAACCCCTGGTCCCGGTCCTTGAGGTCTACAGCTTCCCTATTGGCTATGACGACTTTGACTTCTGCTTGGAAGTCTTGCTCATGACCGGTTTAATACACTTATATCAAGCTTATCTCAGGAAATACCTTTGATCTATTCGCTCTGACCCTTCATTTGTGACATCGTTCATGAATTGACATATACCAAGTCTTTGCATTTCACAAGGGTACCAAAGTGTGTAGATTGTTGCCAACTCAGTATGCCTGCTATTTTTTCCTAACTTATGACAATTTGATATGATGGCAAGATCCCGTTTTGTTCAATTGGAAAGCTTGGTGGCAGATTTGAAGTCATTTCACACTTGTTATGACCAAACAGACTCAGGAAGAGAAAGTAAACAGGACAAAAGGAATATAGTAGGAGGACAATGAAAGAGATGATTCCTAACAAAAAACTACAAAGTAGAAACCTATCGGATGTGGATACCGACTCTAATGACTTTGACATGCACCTGCAACCTACTCTGTTTTAGCAAATCTGATGTTAAACTCTTGTTGTACCTTTTCGCAGTGAAACTGGGCTTCAATGCTCCCCTTGCCTGATCTGATTCACCGTCCTTAGTCGACTTGTGGTGCCAGTAGGGTTTTCACCATCAAGCCTCCCTCATTTTGGTTTTCCTCTCAACTCACCGTAGCCTTATGGTGCCCGTGAAGGTTTTCACCAATAAGACTCTCTCATTTTTATGTCTCTCAGCTTTCATCGCCTTGGGGTACGCGTGAGGGTTCTCATCAACACGACTCTCTCATTCTTCATTTCCTTCGTTTGGACCGGAGTGTTGCCTCTAATATGATTCAACTCTGCTCGCTTGACTTGGCATTTCTCGAAGACTGATCAGAAGGTCTTCATTTGGACCATAATGTAGGCTTTTGGATAGGGTTAGAAAGAAAGGGTTAAAGGCTCAAAAAAATTTCATCATGGGTTCAAAATTACAACTTTCGGAATCAGATTTCCCACAACAACCACAACTTCTGCCCCAGTTTCTTGCTTGGTGCCTTTTGGACTTTTATTTCGGTGTGACTGAACCTCAGCGAGAGGCTACCTACGTACCCTTTCGGGATCAAGTCAAATGTAGTTCAGGCGACTACATTTGTTGTTGCGATCATTCCTTTCTTCCACTTTTCCTTTTCTTTCGTTTTATTTCTTTCTTTTCTTTTTCTTTCCTCTTCTTTTCTTTTCTTTTTCTTTTCTTTCTCTTCTTTTCTTTTCTTGTTCTTTGTTTTGTCTTTCTTTTCTCTTTTTCCTTTTTTATTTTCTTTTTCTCTTCTTTTTATTTCTTTTTCTTTCCCTTTCTTTTTCGCTGGTTTTCTCTTCTTTCTCCACCTACTTTCCCCGCTCGAGCTTCCGAGTTTTGTTATTGATTCTGAAAGAGGGGTATGCAAGAAAATAACTGAGGCTCAAAGGGGTAATAAAGGATAAAGTGTTTGGATAGCATAACAAAATGCCTTCGTCATTCCCATCTCTGAAACATGCCAAGTACAAACTACACAATTAAACAAATTGAGGAAAACATACGTAACCTCTTTTGATTACACCAGAATTAATAACCATATCCACACATTTGCCTTCTAAATTTGTCAATTACCCAACACCTTTGGAAAACAACCACGGTTCCACGAACGACCCCTGTAAACTTGGTGCCAACTTGCCTTTGGCTTCAAACCGATGCAACATGCTGCATTTCAACAGTATTTCTTTGTGTTCCATCTGCCTCCAGTTTCACACAATTTGGGCTCGAAGTGATCTCAAAATGCCCTTACTTATTTCCCTCGAATGTCCTTACATCTTCAACAATGTTTTATTGCTTCTTTACTAAATTGACTTTTAAAATCAGGCTGAGAATTATATGTGCATGTCATTTCACTAGAACCAACATGAAAGAATTGTAACAAGAGACGACAACTAAACAAAATGACTAAAAATGGCGGGAAATAGAGAATTGCATTAGATTGACGGTGAAAGGATTTAAACAACGAAACAAACAACATGGAATAGGGTACAACCCTTGAACAAACCTAGATAGAACTAAACGAACTATTACGACTAAATAAGGCAAAGTGAAAAGATAGAGGCATTTGGATCACAAGACAATATCCAGATTACCACCCTGAAAATAACCCGGACAATAGAAATGACAACAAAATAAAGCACCAAAACTCCAAGAGATGGAGCGTCTTCCCAATTACCAAGCACGGCGTCTTAGTTACTGAATTTCACACCAAGATTGCTGGAATTTTCACAAGTCTTCATCACGTTGTTCTGAGCAAACTGTTTCTGGGTTTCTTCTGCCAGCTCATTCTCACGATCAATCATACCCACCATATGCGTCTCATTATGCACAGGAGATGGATTTTTGCCAGTGTTTGTTGCATCTGGACTTTGCACGACGATGCCGCCTGTATCAATAAGCTTCTGAATTGCATTCTTTAGATTCCAACATTTCTCTATGTCGTGCCCCAGGGCACCTGAGCAGTATGTGCACCTTTGAGAAGGATCGAACTCTTTTGGAGGAGGGTTCGACACTTTTATCTGAATCGACTTCAACATGTCCAGTGTCCTTAACCGCTGGAACAGACTGGCGTATGATTCTCCCAACGGAGTGAATGTTTTCTTCTTCCATAACCTCTCATTCTTAAATGCTGGATTGGGCCGAAAACCTTATCTGGGGTGTTTTTGGTAAGCTCGCGGGGGTAGATGGGCATTTTGAGGAGCTGGGTACTGGGAATGTGATGGGCGACTTTGGGAGTTCTGTGGAGAAAAGTAGCGTCGGGGAGGGTCATCTAATGCACAAGGATAACCACGGTGACAATGTCGAGGCTAGAAGTGTTGATCAAGAAGACCTTTCGGATCGTCTTTTTCAGTTCCTCTTTCTTCCGGCCAAGCTTACTGGTACGTTCTGAATGGCTTCCGGACAGCACATGATTTTGCCTGACTTGATTCCTTCTTCTAGTAGCTCCCCCATTTTTAACACATCGTTGAAAGGCTTTCCCAGGGCCGAGATCAAATGACTGTAGTAGGTGGGTCCCTGGGCCTGTAGAAAAAGCTTGACCATTTCTTCTTCGCTAATCGAGGGACTGGCTCGAGCAGCTCGCTCCCTCTATCTGTGCCCAAACTCATTAAAGCTTTCCCCCGGCCTCTTTTCCATCTTAGATAGCGAGTTGCGGTCTGAGGTTACACTTGATATGCATTGAAAGTATTGGAAAAAGTCTTGAGCCATGTCACCCAATGTAAACCACTCATCGGCATTTTGACGACCATGCCAGTCCAAAGCTGCCCCAGTTAGGCTTTCACTGAAATATTCCATCATCACGTCATCTTTCTCTCCAACAATGCTCATCTCGTTGCAATAGACCTTCAGGAGGGCTACCGAATCTCCACGCCCATCGTACAAGTTAAATTTTGGTACTTTAAACCCTGCGGGCATGCTGCCCTGGCCTTCCACTCTTCGCTTGTCCCTGAAGGACTGTTCTGTGCTTTTCAACTTCCTGGGTACCCTATCTCGCCCTTCTCTTCCCGTAACCCTTTCATTTCTAGCATGAAGCTACTCATCCTAGGAGCTCTTCTTGTATGAATCGAGGAACTTGTGGGCAACCTCTGATGTGTGATATTGGGCATTGTGAGCTTTGAGTGGGTATTCATTGTTTGGGGCAGTGGATATGACATGAGAGTAATTTTGGGGAGATGTAACTGGAGGATGAGTGATGGAGTTACTAGGGTAGTTGGGAAAATTTTGGTAAGCGGGCGTATCTGGGGAATATGGAGGATCATCTGGCATTGTGTTGGGAGCTTGGGTAAGGGCAGCATCTGGAAAAATCGATGGTGGCGGGGGTTGTACCTTCCCAATTATCCAGGCCTGATACATGTCTTCCATGTGTTGTCTTAACATCCGCACCTCTTCAGCCAACCCGTTATCCCGTTCAACCAAATGTTGTCGGGCGTCGGTACCAACCAACTCAGTTCTCTAGTTGTTTGCCATTGTCTTTTGTCCTTGTGTTGCAACCACTTTAAAACCACAAACCAACCACCTTTCTGGAATGACATGACATAATGAAACCATCATGTTAGCGTTAGGTCATTTAACATATTGGTCACAGCTTTTGATCGGTCGCATGCGTCATCCCGGCTTTTCCCTTATTTCCAATTGTAAACTTTCTCTTTCTCTTTTTTTCTTTTTTCTGTTTCTTTTTTTCACTTTTGCCTTTGTCTTCTCCTGTTCCTATTCTCTCACTTTCTCGATTTTTCCTTTCTTATTTTTTCGCTTTTCTTTTTCTTTTTGCCTTTTCATTGTTTTTCCTCTCTTTTCTTTCCTTTTTTTTTCTTTTGGTTATGGTCGAATCTTATGGAGATTGCCTATGTATCATGACCCCGCATGAATCAGACCAAGCGTAGTTCTTGTAAATTAAATGCAAAAATAAAGAGATAATTTTTTGGGTTTTGTTTTTCAAATCTTCATTAATAGATGCCGATTACAAGTGATACTAGACTAGTTGTTTTTCTAAAAGGGAAAAATTACAAAACAGACTTAAAATCAAAGGTACAAACTCGACACATCGAAGCTTCAAATCCTGGGGTCCAAGGGGCATCACTCGGCATCGCCATAGGCCTGCGTAAGACTGAGAAGATTTCAATGTCAACTGTAAGCTATTTAAAGAAAACTGGCCATGTAATGACTTATTTTGAAAGAAAAGTGACTATTTTCAAAAATTTTATTTAGGACAATAAAGACTCGGCTTTGCAAATACGGCCTTTCAGCACTTTCAAAAGAGAGATTTTAAGGCTGTGCCCGCAAACTATTTTAAATGATTCAAGGTGGCTGTTCTTGCAAAAACGGCCTTCCGGCGCCCTTTTGGGGACATTCGGCTTATTTTCCAACAAGAATGGCGTCACCCGACTTATTTTGACAACCATTTAAAATTATTACCATTATTTGGCTATTTTTGAAAAGGGATGGTTGAACCCGATGAGGGTTGCCTACGTATCTCACATCCGATGAGAGTCAAACCTGCGTAGTTCGGACACATTTGCCGAAATCAAAGCTATTTTGAACAACCATTTCCTTTTTAAATATTTTTTTTTGTTCATTTTTTTTTTTGCAAAAATCCGGCAGCATTTCTATACTATTTGAGCATTGTTTTTTTAAACAAATGATTACCCTCACTTAGTCCTAACACTAATATTTTTCACAATTTTTACTCATTATATACAAGTCGGTCAACATGCAAAGCCGAGCAAATAAATGCGCAAGTAGCACGTAAAAAGCATCAGGATGGTCATTTCAATTCAGGTCTCCTGTACTAGACGGACCCAACCCCTATGTTGAGTCCCTAATTTAAATGTACATGATGCAAACAAACGTCCTATTAGGGATCCGACATGAGTTTATTGTTCTTCTAGGTTTAAACCCTAGGTTTATTGGTCTAGACCTGGCTTACCGAGCGGACAACTCGGGCTGAGGGGGAGGCAGCGTACCGGGGATACAGAAGCTCCTCCGGCTTTGCAACTTATCCAAACCTAGTTCTAAATTAGGAAAGACTCTAAACAGAAGAGAAGGTACACGAAGTGCACCCTTCTCCATGATGTAGCAGACTCATAAAGAGGAAGGGATTCGCGATACTTTATATATACAGTTTCAACAAATATCAAAGCGGCAAAACACTTAGCACATATAGCATGGAACATGTAGAAAAATTAGATAAAGCCAAATATAACAATTTAACTGAGCTCGAGTTCTTGAACGCTGAACCGAAATTTTGGGTTCTTGTCCCCAGCAGAGTCGCCAGAGCTGTCACACCTCCTTTTTCACTACACCCGCAAGGGCATAAAGTAGTTTTTCCAATTAAAGGACAATCGAAACGAGATTTATTATTATAAAATTAGAATCACCACTTGGGAGATTAATTGTATCCCAAGTCACCGGTTGAATCCCGCATTGAGGAAAATATGACTCTGTTAACAGTCCGCAAACTAGAAATCTGAATAAGGAATTCTGTTAACTCGGGAGAAGGTGTTAGGCATTCCCGGATTCCGTGGTTCTAGCACGGTCGCTCAACTGTCGTGTTTAGCTTATTTATCTGATTTTATTACATGATGAACCTATGTGCCGATTTTAACTTTTAACCGCTTTTATTTAATTTTTTAAAGAAAGTTGAACGTCGTTTAAAACGTGTTTTTGGACCGCGTCATATTAAATGCACCCGCAATCCTGAACACATTTTATTCAATGTTTTGGGATTTGATTTGGGTCACATGAGATGCACACCCGAGTTTAGGAAGGTAATATTATTAAAGTACGCGCCTAAAGAGACTAACACGTTATTATCTTTGGGGAAGGCCATGAAATTCGGTAAACGGCCCGTCCCGGAATCTAAGTATTTTTATAATAGACATTTATTGAGGGCCCCGCGATTTATGTATTTTGTTTAGCGAGGCTCATCTCATTTATTATTTAAAGGTCAACCCTAAAGCAAACTATGATTTTCAATTTTTATTTGTCTCTAATAATAAAAGAAAAAGTCCTAACTAATTTGTTACCAGATTAAAGCAAACCAAATGATAATTCTGCACCAAAGCCAATCATTGGGCTCCGAGGTAAGCCCAACAAAGAGAAATTGCACTTATATCTACACCAATAAACTGACCAGTCACAGACCTCAGCCCAGGCCCAAACGTACATAGATATCAGAACTGGACCTGGGCTGCTCATTAGAGGGACTTAAGTCTACACCTCTTGAAAAGGGATGTTAAGCCCAAGTCGTTGGACCCAGCAAAGTCTCAATTCACTTAGAAAAAATGCCCACTGAAGTTGTTTCAAATTATCCTACTCAAGGTGATAATGAATAATTTGGTTCTAGTTTCATGCCCAATCCTATACATCTAAACGTATTACAGCATTACTCAAAATACATTAATCAAGCTAAAGCATTTACTATCCAAACTCTAATACTTATTCGAGAAGCCTACTTCAAGTTAGTGCAACTATTCAAGTGAAGTTGTTTAAGCTACGAATTGACACAGACGATTATAGAAAAGTCACAACTAACTTATATTATGACATTAGTTTAGTTAATCACATATTAATGGCACAACTAACTAGGTTACCTACCACAAATCTAAATAACTCATATAGTCCAATACAGCCAGTTCTAATTACAGAGTTTAAGCGTCTGAGATAGACATTATAACTAATGTTCAAAGCTAACTAAAATCAAACTACACTACACAATTGTGATGAACAGTCTTATAGAAATATCACTATTACAATCAACTACGATGAACACATTGAATCAATTGAAAACTTCAACAAAATTGTGCTTCCACTTTATTCCATTTTTCAGCTGAAGATCTACATGACTGTGAGATTCAAGACGTGTACCTGGTATTCAAATCACAACATAATGAAGAAGAATCAGCAGCAATGAAAAACAGAGATCAACAACAGCCAAGAACTAGTTCAATAATCCAGAAGGAGTTCGAAACAAAACAGAACTAAGAAATCAACCACAAACCACTTGAATGCACCCAAATAGACTTGAAATTGAACTCAAAATACTTCTGAAACTTCAGCAGAGCAAAACTCAACAAAAAACCAACTTAATTAGACCCAAAATCACTCAAAATGAACCTCTGAACTTCAACAACCAGAGATGGAACTAGAAGATGTGATTCAATAACCAGAAAATCGACATCAACCTAAAGTTTTTCAAAAGAACAATATTTTTTTGGATTTTTGAAGATTTTTTGTTGTTTTTGGTTTTTGAAATACAAGATCTAAGACTTGGATTTTTTTTTTTGAATTTCAAATTCCTTGCTCTAAGAAATTTGGAGACTGATTTTGGGGGGAATTCTAGGGGGCTGAAACTTGTGAATGAAGTAAGGGCCATGCCCTTTTGTAGGCACAAAGGAGGCCTATCAGATTTTCAGTTTTTCTTTTTTAGTCCTTATTCAATTTCAGTTTTAATCCTTTATTTATCAACTTGTTACTCAAGTTATCCTACTATTTTTACTGATATTTCATTGTGACCCCAACCTAGAAGTTTCTAGGTGGTACTAGATCAATTACTAAGGAACCTTTACCCCTAAAAATACCCCAATTACCCTTGACTTAATCCAAAACTACGAATCTAATATAGCTATATCCAAACAATTCTCTAAGCTCTAAGATTGAACTATGGAATCCTAATTACTATTGTCTAATTATCGATTAAACTTCGTTAACAACCAGAATTGAGTATCAAACTATACTAATCTAACTAATAACAGATGGAAAAATTGAAGAAAAAGTCTAAAATACGATGGCGTCAACCAATTATAACAAACATACTAATCACAAGAGAAGGAACCTATTAAGATGAACGATTACCAAAATTAAAATCCAAACAAAACAAACTTAATTACACTGACCCTAATTCCAACTTGATGAAGTAGAAGAATTATGAAAGAGAAGATAAAAAGAACAAAAGGAATCAATTAAACAGATATGCAGGCAAACTTAACAAAACAAGAACAAAAAATAAAAATAAAGAAAAAGAAAAACTCACTGGCAATTCTCAGATTTACAACTCTGCCAATTCCAGTGTGATTTGAGTGTATTTGACTGTGAATTGTTCATGGGGAAGGTCCAAGGATCATGTGGTATCAATTTGGGTAGATTTGGTGCAACTAGGGTTTTAACCGGAAAAACTTAAATCAAGATTCGAGCAGTTCCGGCGAGATTTAAGGGACGGGGTTAGAGGGGTTGTGTAAATAAACGCCAGGCGGTCTAGGGGTGTTAATTTGGATCGATTTGGGATGAATGGCGCCTTGGCCGGAAAATTTCAATTCGAGATTCGAAAGCTTTGGCTGTGATTCGAGGGAAACCAATGACAGATATGGAATGAGGAGGTGAAGGAAAAGAGGTGGTGTGTTTTTGGGCGTCAATGGAGACTTGCCGCCGGCGGCGACGATTTCTGTCCGGCGGCATTACGTTAAGGGTTCTGAGTGTTTGTGAGGGAGACGAGACGGGGGGGGGGGGTAGGGCGGTTCCGACCCTTTTT
>MU752480.1:97727-110651 GCA_026770625.1 Nicotiana glauca | reverse complement strand
ATTATTTGTGCCCTTTTGGGATTTTATACTTTCACTGTTATTCACTTTTATTACCACTGAGTTGGAAGTACTCACTTTACTCCCTGCACCTTGTGTGCAGATCCAGGGCAGCCTCAGACCGAGTGATTCTAGTTGATCCAGAGTTCCTTTCGGGAGTATTTGAGGTAGCTGCACAGCGTTCGCAGCCGATGATTTTCCCCTCTATTTTTATCCTTTACTTTCGCATTATCAGTGTTAGACAGAACTTTGTAGTAGGATATTATTCTATCATTAGAGGCTCATGGTCGTGACACCGGGTCCTAGTTGGGCTGCTTCTGTATTTTGCCAGATTTTCCATATTTTTATCATTATTTCAGACTTTGACTTAAATAGCTTTATCTTTACTTGTTTAAACAATTGGGGTAATTGTTATAAATGGTTGGGCTTGCCTAGTAGTGTTATGGGCGCCATCACGACCGGGTTCGGGGTCGTGACATTAAGAATACGTACATAAAGGTAATTTTGGAAAAATAAATTGAATTTTTTCTTGATTATATAAATGGACCCTTAGTTGGACAAAAAAAAAACTTGGTCACTTTTTATGGACCGGAGGGAGTACATGTTATGATTCTTTTACACAATCGATGCATAAAAAGTTAAGTAGTAAGGGGTCGTTTAGTAGGATGTATAAGAATAGTGCGGAATATGGTGTATTAGTAATGCATGGATTAATAATGCATTGGTTAGTAATGTAAACATTGGTCATGCAAATATTATTTCTTGTCTATTTGTTGTGGTATATTAAAAATAGTTGCTTACAAAAATGCCTTCCGTATTCTCTAGTTTTAAAGGACTGTAGGGACAATTTTATTTTTAACCATGCTAATTCATTCATTAAAGCCTTGGTATACTAAGGTCATGGTTTTTTATGCATTACTTATGGATAGGATAATGCCAAGTATCAAGTGTTAGTCATACACAAGTTGAAAAAATGTACCAAACAAGGTATTAGTAATGCTTAGAGCTAATGCTTGCATTATTTTTTCTAATATCTCTTACCAAATGACCCCTAAAACTATTCCATGTTTTCCAACATATTTGTTTCCGACTACCTTGAAACAGTCGGAATACAGGGGCGGTTAGACCCTAATGCAAGTAAAGCACTTACTTTAGGCCCCAAGAATTTAAGGGCCCAAAATTATTACTCCATTTCTTTATACATAATATATTATTTATATGTTATTCTTGTGATTGATAAATTTATTTCTCTATTGTCATTTTTATTTTTAATAACCCAATTTCTTCCTTTAATAAATATAATCAAAATTGTTTTCTGTCAATTTTATTACGTTTTTGCTGAATTATATTTATTTATTGTGATGACCCAAAAAGCCATCACTTGTTTTAAAAGTAAATTATGCATTTCGAGGCATTAAAAAACCTCTTTCTGTCTCACCTCAATTAGAGTGCGCAGTTCGGGCACTTAGCCGGAAAGCCAATATGTGAAAATCTAGAAAAAATGATAAATTTTGACTTTAAAATGAATTAATTTGACTTCGATTAATATTTTGGGAAAACATACCTGGACCCATTTGACAATCCCGGAGGGTCCGTAGGAAAATATAGGACTTGGGCGTATGCTCGGAATTAAATTCCGAGGTTCCAAGCCCAAGAAATGAATTTTTAAAGAAAATTATTTTCTGCAATTAATTATGAGTTTTGGAAATGAAATATGATTAAAACTTAATGGTATCGGGCCTTTATTTTTGTTCCCGCATGCGGTACAGGTATTATATGTAATTTAAGATAAGTCTAAGAAATTTGGTAAGAAACAGGCTTGAAACGACGTGAATCGGATCGTATTTGAGAAAAATGGAAAATTTAAAGTTCTTGAGAAATTTCATGATTTTGATGTTAAATTCATACTTATTGATATTATTTTGGTGACTGGAATGCATGAGCGAGTTCGTATTATTTTTTTTAGGTTGGTGTGCATGTTTGGTTTGGAGCCCCCAGGGCTCCGGTGAGTTTTGGGATAGGTCACATAGTAAATTTTTGGAATTAAGGAATTGCAGGCTTCAACTATTTTTGTGCAGGCTTGCAGGCTTCGCATCATAAATGTGATATTGCAAATGCGATATCGCAAATGCAAGGGCTATGTCGCAATTTGGAAAGTATCCTAGGCCAGCCTATCTCGGAATTTCAAGGATTGTAATCACAAATGTGATCCCCCAACTGGTGGCCAGTCGTCGCAAATTCGACATGTTGGTCGCAATTCCCAGCTCGCAAATGCGTGCCCATTTTCGCAAATGCAAACATAGAAGAAGTCTGGGTTCGCAATTGCGAACCCTGGTCGCAATTCCCAAATCTGCAGCGTGCAATATTATAACTTAGCGGAAAATCTTCCATTTTTCACACTTTTTCAAAAATAAAACACTCTTGGGTAATTTTTCAAAGCAAGCTCTTCTTCCAAATCAATTGTAAGTCAATTTTAACTCGTTTTCTTCAATCATTAACATCTTTTCACATGATTTCAACCTTAAATGAAATAATTTTTATGGGGGAATTTGAGTGTTTTGGGTAGAACCTAGGTTTTCCAAAAATTGAGGAGCATTGACTCAAGTTGAATAACAAATTGTGAAATTGTAAGTGGTAATTAAATCTTTTACAGCATTGGCTCAAGTTGTGAAGTGAGATGTGAAGTAAGAGTGAAAAAGAGAAGAGAATCTTTATATTATCTCCCTTGCCGGGATATTGTTGCTTTTGATGTTATCTCCCTTGCCAAGACTTGTTGTTGAATTATTGGTCCCTTGTTGGGATTCTTATTGTAATTTAATTCATTTTCTTGCCCTGTTATTTGTAATTGTTGTTTGGGTAAAGAAGAGAGTTAAAGCACGAAGGGTGATGCCGTGTATGATTTGTGAGGAAAGAGTGTAAAGCACGAAGGGTGATGTCGTGATGCACGATGTACCATTCCGTTCCTATTACATTGATTTTATGGTGAGGACGAGAGTAAAAGCACGACGGGTGATGCCGTGCACATTTTCATTACTTGTTTTCTTTAGTGAGGACGAGAGTAAAAGCACGAAGGGTGTTGCCTTGCACTTATTGATTTTTGGTTCTTTGTTGACATTTGAGATATGTTGTTTCTTTCAATTACCTGTTGTCTTTCTATTCTGAATTGATAGCTCCTCCGCAGCATGTTACCTCTCCCAAACTTAACTATTTATTATTGTTCTTCTCTTCCGTTGTATATAGTTGAATTGCACTGGTTGTTTGGTAGTCTGGTCCTAGCCTCCTCACTACTTCACTGAGGTTAGGCCAGGTACTTACTAGCATATGGGGTCGGTTATGTTGATACTACACTCTACACCATGTGCAAATCCTGGAGCAGCAGCATTTGGACCGTAGATTGGGTGGCCACCTTCAGTCCACACGGAGATCTAAGGTAGACTTGCAGGCCCTGGCATCTCCCTCTATCCCTTTATCCCTGTTTCATTTCCTTTATTCAGAAACAATGTATCGTTTATTTTCAGACTTTTTATATAGTATTCTTAGATCGTCTGTGGTACTGTGACACCAGTTCTAGGTGGTTAAGGCTTATACAATTGTATCATATATATATATATATATTCAGATAATTTACTGCATTTCTTTCGCTTATTGTAATTTCTGATGTTTATATGTTATTGCTTTATAATTGTTAAAAAGGTAAAAATAGATAAAGAAGTAATTGGCTTGCCTAGCTCACAATAGTAGGCGCCATCACGACTCCCAAGGGTGGAAAATTCGGGTCGTGACAAGTTGGTATCAGAGCTCTAGGTTACATGGGTCTCACAGTTCACATACAAGCTTAGTGGACTATAAGGGATCGATACGGAGACACCTGTATTTATCCCCTAGAGGCTAAAGAGTCAGGAAAAACTTAACATTTATTCCTTCCTGTCGTGCGTTTTGATTTCTCAACGCTAATTGAATTTCTACTTTGTTCTTTCGCAGATGGCGAGAACACACGCTTCCTCATCCACTGACCAATAGCCCAAGCCCCCAGCAGTAGCTCCCACGAGGGGCAGAGGGCGAGGACGTACTAGAGGTCGAGGTAGGGGTAGAGCTCAGCCCAAAGCAGCAGCACCAGCAGCGAACCCTCAGGTTGACTTTGATGATGAGGTTCCGGCCCCAGTTCTAGACTCAAGCAGTTCAGCCAGTTGGAGCAGTTCAGCCAGGTGTGGTAGCTCAGACTCGTGATTGAGCAGCTATGTTTGCCGATGCTTTGTGGAGGTTGGATAGTTTCACCAAGCTCTCTACTAATACTTTCAGCGGTGCATCTTCTGAGGACCCCCTTGATTATCTAGACAGCTTTCATGAGGTTCTTCGGAACTTGGGGATGGAGGGGTCGATTTTTCTACTTTTCGCTTGTCTGGATCCGCCAAGACTTGATGGAGAGATTATTGTTCTGCCAGACCAGCCGAATCGCCAACTTTGACTTGGGAGCTATTTACTCATCTATTTCTGGAGAAGTTTCTCCCTATCACTCAGAGAGAGTCCTATCGGAGACAGTTTGAGCGTCTCCAGCAAGGTTCTATGACTGTTACTTAGTATGAGACCAGTTTCATCGACTTTGCCCACCATGCTCTTATCATACTTCCCACCGAGAGAGAGAGAGAGAGGGTGAGGAGGTTCATTTATCCAGCCTATTCGACTTCAGATGGCCAAGGAGACTGGGAGTGAGATATCTTTTCAGGAGGCAACCAATGTGGCTAGGAGAATTAAGATGGTTCTGTCGCAGAGAGGTGGTCAGGGGTCTTACAAGAGGCCTTGTCATAAAGGCCGATTCAATGGTACCTCATATGGATGTAGGGAATCGTATTGTAGAGGCCATCCTCCTAGGCCTCTTCAGTCAGCACTTCAGGTTTCTCACGGTGCTTCAGGTGGCCGTGGTCCCTATATGCAGTATTCTGATCAGCAGTCCTTCAGTGCACCACAAGCTCTATCAGTGCATCGCCGCATCAGAGTTTTTGGGGTGGTCATTCTGGTAGTCAGGGTCAGTAGTCTCAATAACCGAGGGCTTTTTACACTTGGGGTGATATGAATCATATTGCTAGGCTTTGCCCTCGAGCACCGAGTAGCTCTCACCTTTAGGGTTCTCGTTCCATGGTTCAGGCAACGAATGTTCCACAGCCCGCACAGCAAGCTAGAGGTGGGGGTAGAGGTGCTAGAGGTTGAGGTAGAGGTATTAGAGGTGGAGCTCAGGACGCTAGAGGTGGAGGCCAGCCAGTAGCAGGTCATTCTAGAGATGTGGTTCAGGGTGGTGGGGCTTTGCCCCGATGTTATGCTCTTGCAGCCAGGCCCGAGGCTGAGGCTTCCAATGCAGTTATGACAGGTACGGTTCTTATTTGTAGTAGGAATGCTTCAGTGCTATTTGATCCAGGGTCTACATACTCCTATGTGTTATCTTATTTTGCACCGTATATGCTCATGCCTAGTGATTATTTGGGTGCTCATGTTTATGTGTCGACACCGGTGGGTGATACTATTATGGTAGATCGAGTCCATCGTTCATATATAGTTGTGATTGGTGGTTTTGAGACTCATGTAGATTTTCTTCTTCTGCACATGGTTGATTTTGATGTCATATTGAGGATGGACTGGTTATCACCTTACCATGCTATCTTAGACTGTAATGCTAAGACCGTGACCTTAGCCTTGCCGAGTTTACCTCATTTGGAGTGGAGAAGGACTCCTGGTCATTCTACCCGTAGTGTTATCTCTTATATGAAGGCTCGGCGTATGGTCGAGTGTTGATACCCAATTTTTCCCTATGTATTTTTATACTCAAAATACTTTCAAATTAGCATGTATATGCATGTATAAACATCCACAAAGACATTTTTTAAGGATTTTTAAAACCAATTTATGACCTATTTTGCACTATAAAATACAATAATTATTTTCAAAACTTGTCATTTTGGTGAATAATTTATTTTATTCTCACATTTATACAAAAATATAATTTACATGATTTTGACATGATTTTGCAAGTCCGTTTGGTACTTTTAAATTAAAACTGCATGAAATTGCGATTTTAGCCTATTTCTCGATTTAATAGCATTTTGTAATCAAAAATCATTCCTAATATTTTTTAATTAGTGCTTATGAATTGTTTGTTAACTCAGTAATTTTAATTTGATTTTTTGAACATCATTTACTATTTTATAAAATTATAATTTGGGAAAATTGGCTATTTAAATTGTAGCCCTTTTTAATTTCAATTTTAGCCCAATTCCAGCCCCACTCTAACCTCCAATTACACTACCCAATTTCAAAAATTACCCGACCCCCTTAATCTCGACCGTTGATCATTTAGATCAACGGTCCACGTTAACCCCTTCCTTTTTTAATCCTACAACCCCCCTAACCCTAATCATTTCCTCTTCAGCAGCCGCCCTTGTATCCCCTTTGTCTCGCAAACGCTCCCAAGCCCCTCTGAAATCCTAGCCCTCTCAGTCACTTCGATACCATGCCTATAGGATTTAATATTATAACTCAGTCGCTTATATACCATGTCTATAGGGTTTTAATATTTCTTAACTCAATCATTAGAAATCCAGCCCATAGGACCTAATAATCGAACAATTAGTTGCATATAGAAATCATGCCTATAGGAAATGCATAAACGCTAGGCAAACTGTAGGATAATCAAATACTCATTTCGTACCAGTTTAATAACAATAACAAGTCCTAAAAAATCAAGGTATAGATATCCTGCCTATAGGTTTTCAAACTCGCTTAAATCTGTGTAAGCAATAACCCGGCAATTAGCTTCAGCGTTTTCAACAAAACTCATCCAAACTTGTTTATTTCAAAAAACTCTTACCAGTTCGCAATGCTCTTAAATTTTCTAAACTTGCATCTTCTTTCCTAAAACAGTTTTTAATTTTCTGCATGAATTTTTATTCATCTCATGAAGCTACTATTTCAAAATATTGCTGCAACCAACTTTTCTTTCTCAAAATACTCATGCCTTCGAAATTCCTGCATAACTCGCTGCGTTTTTACTCAAACAGTCTGATGCTTTAAAAATCGGTTGATAAAATTACTGCAATTTGTACTCTCCTTTTAAGGCTCTTCTGCGTCTGGCTACTTTTTTCTAAAAACCAGTATCTTCTAAATCATTCGCTCAAGATACTTTTATTTCTAACAAATCAGACCCGAGGGGCCCAAAGTAGACTTAGTATCCAACACTATGTGTTAAACTAATCTGTCCATTATTAGTTTTAATCTTAAGACCAAATTAGTAATTGCAAGTCATGCTAAACTAGTTGCTGTATGGCTTAAGGGGTTTTTTATGTGCAGCCTTTGTATATCTGTTTAGTCCCCTTATGTGCTATTTGTTTTTTTGATTGATGCCTTAGTATTTTTACCTTTAAACTCCATATATGCCCTCATCCCCTTTCCTTCCCCTTTTACGATTAGAAGTCCTAAATACCCCGGGACTAATAGGTTGGGACGGGTACTAGCATGCAATAAGTAAACGAAACCAATTGCGCTTAAATACCTTAATGGGTGGGAAGGGTAGAATATGGAGGTGATGATAATGGTGCACTAATATCTCGTGCGGAAACGACTTGCTGGATATTACACCAACATAATCCATATTATATTTAAACTTAGGACCTTCTCCCTTAATTCATATGGTATGATGTTTTTTTTTCTTTAGAAATTTTACGTTTTCTTTCCAAAAAGCGTTTGCATCTTTTCTCTCTTTCCTTTCAAAACTTTCAACTTATTTGTATTCCCTATATGCAAACCTTGTTTTTTTACTCTTACTCTTCTTAAAGTCACAACTAAGCATGGCCGGGAACCACACTAGTGGATCTTGAGAGGTGCTTAACACCTTCCCCTCGAGATAATCTCAAGCCCTTACCCGAGCTCTGGTTTTCTTTCAAATCCTTTCTTTTTTCTAAAAAACTGTCCTAATGCACTGTAATCATTAGGTGGTGACTCTTCAAATTCCATAACCCGGTTCCTCAAAAAAGGAATAAGAGTTATTCTGTCCATAATGTCGTAAACCCGATTCCGTTTTGGGGTGAAAAAGGTGGCGTCGACAGCATGGTGACTCTGTTGGGGATTTCTTTTAGGCTTTTACCATTACATGCTTTTGTGACTTTATTGCTTACCCAATCGCATTTATTTCATGTTCTTGATGATTTTATCACAATTACTAACCTTGGCTCTTCATGTTTTCTTTCCCTTTAATTTTCTTTCACCGTTTTATTATTTCAATTCAGTTGTAATTTTCGAGTATTTATTGTAATATTTATGAATGTGAAAATACATGCAATTTGCTTCATTATTGTAACGGCATTCCTCAACATCATATTCCACTCGTGCCAAAACAAATCCTATAGCAACGCTTATAATGAGTGGTTGCGCCTTTTCGATATTATAAACCCCCTAAATATGGCAAAGGCACATTTGCAGTAAAACCAGTCGATTAACGGTGTAGTCGACGGTTCCGCGCCTTTTCCTCTTGAGTTGTCCACTCAAGGGTACCTTTTCTAGCACTTCAAATATAAAAACTTTATTCCATTAAACTGTGCATGCATCATGGTCAAGCCTAGACGAGTTAGTTATGTTGTCCACATAATGATTCATTAAGACAGCCTAAACCAAAGTCTATCAGGTTTCCTCGAAACCAAAACGGACACCCTCACGTTATGTGCATTTATTTGGAGAACTAAATGCCTTTTGCTAATTATTGATTTAAATAGTCGAGTCTGGTGGGGTTAAGGGCCTAACACTTTGTTTTGCAGAAATGAGGCACGAGGTCCCCAGATTCGGTATGGTATCCAACATCCACCCAAGGTTGCTGAGCTGGTGGGAAGATCTTCATAGCAGTGATCAAACCCTCGTCCATAAGTACTTAGGGAATTCGCCCTCACTTCTGGAAATCCAACCCAACAACAAGATCATTGAGGCTGCCACTTTGTTTTGGGTTGGTGATCGATCAGTGTTCCGCTTCGGAATATGGCTGTCAACGCCAACAACCGTTTGGGGTATCTGGAGAGAGGTCTAGTGGAGTTGGAAGGGAAGTCCTTAAAAAGAATTGAAGACTGTCAGAATGCTGAAGGAAGTGTAGGTGGACATCTAGCTCGAGCTTATCTGCTGTTTGGGATGCGAGAGTTGATGCAGCTGTATGAGGGAGGCAAAAATACCGAATCTGGGGAAGGTCCTTCTGGGACTAAGTAGTTTGGATCTTTACTCTTCTGCTTTTCTCAAATGTAATAAGGCCACTGGCCATTAGTGACATTTTTTATCATTCAGTTGTTTTAAGACTCGTCTTGTTTTATCAATAAAATGAGGCATTTAGCATTATAAGTTCTCCAAATTCAATTTGTTGCTAGGCCTACCTCGGGCACGACGAGGCACCCAAAATTGGGACGCGATTTATATTTCTGCATAATGTGTTTAAATATTGCAATATTATTTATTAGAATCCGCACTAACTTCTTACCTTTTTGTTTTTCTATTATTTTTTTTATTCCCCTCCCCAAAGGTTAGTTCGTGCATTCTGGCACCATCAGCATAATCAACAAGATCCAAGGGTCCTCCACCTCATCCTCCTCCAAGTCCTACCAGAAACATAAACAAAGGGAAAATGGGAGATATAAGCGCTAGAAAGGAACTCGAGGAAACTTCTCAGAATGCTGCAATTACCAAGGAAACTGCTGCTCATCTTGAGCAAACTTTGCTGAGGTTTCAAGAAGAGTTGGAACAAGTCCGAAACTTGGCAAGTCCGTCAATCACTCTTGCTGCTGCTGATGCCAACAAATCACCACCGCCGCCATCAGCCCAACCTGCTCAGACCCAAGCTCGCAACACGTGCAACAATGCTCCATCGCTTATCCCGGAGCCCCAAAACACCACAGACAACCAGAATGCTCCTATCTTTGTGGATGCTATGCCAATCACCAATACAGCCGAGTCATATGACAAGAGCTCCCTCATTCAGAATTTGGTTGCTTAGATCAAGAAGTTGACTAGCCGGTTCAAGGTTTCGAAAGTAACAAAGTTGTCGAAGGGTTGTNTGAACAGGTTCTTCGTCCGTGCTCAGGATCCGCAATATTACGAGAGGCTGATGCTAATAGAGGGCCAAAAGTTCTCTGACATCATCAAGTTGCGAGAAAGGATCGAAGAAGGCATCAAAAATGGTATTGTCACTAATCTCGAGGCATTGCAAGCTACCAACAAGGCTTTACACTCTGGTGGCTCGTCAAAGAAAAAGGATGTGAATTCCGTAATGGCTGCGCAAAGGAAAAACTCCCCTATGAAGTACCAAAACTATCCCTCAGGTCCACTCACATATCAACCTACCCTAAACTACCAAGAACCATCACCCACTTACGAGATCCCACCATCTGCCTACCAATCACCTCCACCGCCCACAGATCAACCAACTTCACCAAGATATTCTCAGCCCGCACCTGTATACCAAGCATACAACTCACAACCCTCTCACTAACCATCACCACCTACCCGCCAAAACTTTCCTCGACCTAGACCAAACTTCGACCGCAAACCTCCTTGACAATATACTGCCATAGCCGAGCCAATTGACCAATTGTATGAGAAACTCAAAGCAGCTGGTTACGTTGCCCCAATCCCAGCCGTAACTCCAGAAAACCCTTCCCAGTGGATCAACCCAATCAAGACTAGCGCATGCCATTCCGGGATGAAAGGCCATACCATCAACAAGTGTCGCTCGTTGAAGGACAAGATTCAGAATCTGATTGACAACAAGATCATTATAGCAAACGAGCCCTCTCCTAATGTCCGTAACAACCCTCTGCCTGACCACAAGGGTGGAGGCATCCATATGATCGAGATTGAAGATGATTGGGACCCCAAAGGGTCAATCGGTCTGATAGTTGAAGGAGACGAGCCTAAGAAGCCAACAGTTACCCTCAATCCCATTATTGTTCAAATTCAACCCTCCAAGGGCGATGTGGTAAACGTGTCTATATCGCTCGAGTTTGAAACACCTTCTGCAAAGATGCCAAAACCAATTGAGGTTGAGTTCGGGGCTCCAGAGGCGCCTGCGCCGTTTGAAGTTGTTGTGCTACCCAAAGCACCAATTCCAGTTTCCATGACAGATGTGACCCCGTTCAAGTCAAACGCCATACCTTGGGACTACACAGCTGAGGCTAGAAGGAAGGGAAAGACATATACTGGGAAGCAATTGCCACGCAAGGCATGACCAGGATAGGCAGGGTGTACACCCCGGAGCATTTAGCTAAGTCCAGCAAGCAGGCCTCCGGGCGGGCTGTTGAAACTGGACCCGATGACCTTTGGAGAAAGGTACAGGCCAAAGAGTACTCAGTCGTCGAGCAACTGAACAAAATGCCAGCACAGATTTCTATTCTGGCTCTTCTACAAAGCTCTGAGGCACATAAAAATGCCTTAATGAAAATACTGAGTGAAGCTTATGTTCCCAGCAACATAACAGGAGGCGAATTGGCAAACATGGTGGGGCAGGTAATGGAAAGCCATCAGATCAATTTCCACGAAGATGAACTACCGCCAGAAGGGCTTGGCCACAACAAAGCATTACACATCACTGCGCAATGCGAGGATCACTTTATCCCACAACAAAGCATTACACATCACTGCGCAATGCGAGGATCACTTTATCACCAGGATCCTAGTCGACGAGGGATCCAGCCTCAACATTTGCCCATTGGTAACTCTTAAGACATTGGGTAAAGGATTGCACGAGATCACAGATAGGGCTATCAGTGTCAAAGCTTTTGATGGATCTCAGAGGTCCACCATTGGAGAAATTAACCTATGCCTGCGGATGGGACCTACCTGGATCGATGTTGAGTTCCAAGTCATTGACGTACCAGCATCCTACAATTTGTTGCTAGGACGACCCTGGATACACGCCGCTGGGGCTGTAACATCAATTTTGCATCAAGCTGTAAAATTTGAATGGAATGATCAGGAAATAATCATTCATGGCGACGGTAGAAACCCCATATACGGTTGCCAGGCCATCCCGATGATCGGAGGAAAAAGGAGGATAGGTGGAGAAACATATCATCACATCGAGCGAGTGAACGCCATAGACAAAGACAAGTGGTAGGGTAACAAAATCGAGAGCATTCTAAATTGGAGCAGATACAAGCCCGGAAAGGGACTTGGCAAGAATCTCCAGGGCATCACCAAGCCTATCCAGTTGAAGGATCATGGAACTACTTTTGGCCTGGGTTATTAATACACCTGGAAGAAGTTCAATGACTGGTCGCCACCATGGCATGGTCCCTATTACCCACTGGAGCATCCTCTACCTCACTTGGAGCAGACCTTTCAGTCGGCCAACATTATATACGGATTAGAGGAAGACGAGGCACTGGCAGCAATGAAGAACCTGTTTCTGGAGGACAATATAGATTGTTGTGTTATCTTCGACGAGGAAGGGGAGAAAGGCCCTTCCATTCAAGCTGTGAATCAAGGAGAATGCCTTACCAATTGGTCAATCAGGACCACCAGTGCCCGGAGAGCCTCGGGGTAGCAAGGCTAAATGATGCATATGCATCGCATTTTAGTTTTAGTTGATTTTACTTTTTCGCATTGTCTTTAATTTGAAAAAAAAAGCTCCAATATTTCAAACAATTATGAATTCAATCAAAAGCATTTTTCCAGTTTATCTTTATATCTCACTCCTATTACTTTCTTTATCATTTACTTTATTTTTATACATCATTACTATTACATATCTTGATGATGAACCGACGACTGTAACTTGCAACGAGGCAATGCAAAAAACGGACATAGATTCAGAAGAGGATGAAATACCAGAAGAGATTGTAATAGCGGTCGAGAATTTTGAGAACAGACCTAAGTCTAACTTAGACGAAACTGAGGTCATTAATTTGGGAGACG